>JAJOOS010006207.1:0-75128 GCA_029582725.1 Solanum chiquidenum | reverse complement strand
TTAATGAAGTTTGAATGTGTGGATGTAAATAAGTTTTTTTATTCCGCACTATTTTCATTATTGAATGCAATGAATGACTATGTGGCTTGTATAAGACCACTTCGGGGTTGAATACGCCATGTTACGACTAGGGGGTACTCTCGGGTCGTGACAATGACCCCTTATGACATTATGAGCTCTTAATTATGACTTTTGGAATGACTAACTCCCTATCAACTTTTATGAAATTAATGAATACGATGTTCATAACTCATTTGAGATTTCTTTGCTATAGTCTACATTGATGATATTTTGATCTACTTTCATAGTAGAGAGGAGGATGAGTATCATTTGAGAATTGTACTCCAAAATTTAAAGAAAGAGCGACCTTATTTAAGGTGTTTGTAACTGTGAGTTTTATCTCAGTTTTGTAATATTTTAAGACATGTGGTGACTATGGATGACAATATGATAGATTTGTAGAGTATTGAAACAGTTACAGATTGGGATATGTCTATTTCATCTATAGAGATCCAGAGTTTTGTGGATTTGATTGGTTACTACAGATGGAATTTGGACGACTTTCCTTTTTATTGTGTCGTTATTAACAAAACTAAATCATAAGAATTTAACTTTCTAATGATCTAAGGATTGTGAGGCTAGCTTTCAAAAACTTAAGACTTTGTTGACTTCCTACTCGATTTTGACCTTATCAATGAAAAATAAGGAGTTCACGGAGTATTATAATGTTTCATAAGTTGATCTTGGAATTGTTTTGATGTATAGAGATAAGGTAATAAAGTATACTTTGAGACAGTAAAGGGTGTAGGAGAATAGCTACTCTACTCTTTATTTAGAGTTGACAATGATGTTTTTTTTTGCTACTTTGAAAATTTGGAGGCATTATTTACTTGGAAAGCAATATGAGGTGTTCATGAATTATCGTAGTATTCAATATATTTCTAGGTAGAGAGATCCAAATTTTAAGCACATGAGATGCTTAAAGTTGCTTTAAGATAATGACATCACTATCTTATATCACTTAGACAGTGTATGTGTAGTAGCAAATGCATTGAGACGAAAGTCAATCAGTATAGGTAGCTTGATTATGTTGTGAGTGGAATAGATGTTCACTACTTGGGTAATAGATTTATGAGACTTGATATTTTGAGAGTTGTTGCTCATATTGAGATACGCTCTCTTCTAGTGGGTCATAACAAGGCTAGGCAGTTCAAAGATTAGAAGTGGAAAATAATTCAGACAAGGTGTTAAAGGGGGGATATAGGAAGGAATGTTGGATTCGAAGGGAATTTTGAAAATTAAGGGTCATATTTGTGTTTTAAAAGTTTATTGTTTCACTAAGTTGATTATGAAAGAGACTCGTAACTCTAAATATTTTACTTATCAATGAGGAAAGAAAATATATTATGATCTGAAGCATTATTAGTGATATCAAATGAAGAGAAACATTGTAGAGTATGTGTCTCGATGTTTGAATTGCTAGGATGAGAAGTATGGGAACTAGAGATTAGGTGTTATGACTCAGAAGATGTCTATGCACGAGTGGAAATTGGAGTGAATTTCCATGAATTTCGTGATAGGAATGTCATAGATTTTGAGAAATTTTGATATTATTTGTGTCATCATAGATAGAATAATCAAATCAACACACTCTTTGTTGATTTTGGTTCGTATAATGTGTTGAGATTGTCTACTATTTACTTTCAAGAGATAGTGTGTTTATATGGTGTGCCCATTTTCATCATTTTGAACCAAGGTACTTAGTTCACATCTAACTTCTAGAAGTCAATACACAACAAGTTGAGTATTCAATAGATCTTAGCACAACCTTTCATTCACAAATAGATTACCAGTCCAAGTATATTATTAAGTGTTGAAGGATATGTTGTAGATGTACGGGATTAATTTTGATGGTCGGTGGGATCAATTCTTATCATTAGCAGAGTTTTCCTATAACAATAGTTACCATTTCAGCATCTAGATGGTCCCATTTGAGGCTTTATATACCAGAAAATGTTGTTCTCCAATTTATTGATTTGATGCATTTGTGGTTCAACCTTTAGGCATGGATCTTTTGAGAAATTGTAATATAAGGTTAAGTTGATTTAAGATAGACTTCTCATAGCCCTGGATAAAAGAAAGGTTATGTGGATCGAAAGGTTGTGATTCGAACTGAACAATTAGAGAGAAGGTTTTGTTGAAAGTATCGCCCATGAAGCATGTTATGAAGTTCGGGAAGAAGGACAAAATCAATCCTAGATTCATTGATCCGTTTGAGGTACTTCTACATTTTGGAGAAATGACTTATGAGTTGGATATGCCACTAGACTTATGAGGTGTTCATCTAATTTTCCATACTTTGATGTTGAAGAAGTATTGTGTTAATGGTTGTCATCTGATTCAGTGTTACTCAATAGAATTCGGCCAAGAATTTGGTATTTGAGGAAGATCCTAAAGTTATTATGGATGGAAGATTAGAAAATCCACTTAAAAGGTTGAGTCCAACATCCAGAGAAGATATTCTCAGCTATTCGATACTCCATGTACTTTCTTTCTCTTTACGTTCGAGGACTAACGTGTGTTAGTGGTGGATGATGTAACGACCCTCTTAGTCGTTCTATATATTTTGCCCATTTTTCTTAGTTTAACCCTTTTAGTAGGTTTTATAAATAATTTATGACTTGTCAGAAGGAGTGACATGATTTTTGGATTAAATAAAGGATTATTTTGTTATTAATAATAATAGAAAATAAAATTAAGAAAATGGGAAAATCCAAAAAAGGAAAATAATAATAATAAATAAATAATGAAAAAAAGGGAGTTGGACGAAAGTTTTGCTGTTGTTGTTCACAGTAGCATTGCAGTTAGCATGGAAAACAAAAAAAATAATATTATTACGCAGAGGAAAAAGGGAAAAGAAAGAGAGGAAAGAAAAGGAAAAAAGAGGAGAATATTGAGATTTTCATCCCAAAGTGTCAAGGTGATGATTTTCATCCTTTCCATAAAATTTTTATGTAATTATGAACAAATTTTTAGGGTAGAAACGTGTAGAATTTATACTGAATTAAGAAAATATAGGTCTAGGATTATAAGAACAAAATCTTGATTTAGGGATCGAATAACGATCGATTTTAGCTGAAATTTTGCATCTGAGTTTGTTTTATCATGGGTAAACAAAATCTGAAATAAAATTCAAATTCAGATTTGGTGGTTCGGATGAATTTTTGACCCAATTTTCGAGTCGAAACTAAATATAGTAATATGGGTGTCATTAGATTCATATTCTTATGAGGACTATGCATTTGATAGATTGGAAAGACTTTGAAACTATACAATAAGGAAAGGCAAAATCTTGAAGAATTTGTCGCACATGCTCGACTTTTGAGGTTCGTTAAGACTTCCTAGACTTCGTTGATGGACGTTTTCTAATAAAAGATTAAACATGGAATAAAAAATGGGTAAGGGTGAAAGATGGAGTCTCGTACCAATGGTGTGATGGTCATTGGTATGAGTACTGGTGTTATTAAAGGGAAAGTTTATTACTTTAAAATGATATATTTTAAGTCGAGAATGCCAAAGCATATGGACATTAGCTGATGTATTTAATGACTTGATTTCTTTGTGTGATTGTGTTCTCTATCGAACCCGTATATTTGTGACAATTGAGGTTATTATATTTCATAGCGATATTCGAATTATTGAGATGCTTCATCATCCCCTCTTTTTAATTATGTCATATTATGCACATGCATTGACATGAGATTGAGTATGAGTAAAGGTATAACACGTGGAGATCGTCTGTATTGAGATCAAGTTATGATTATAATTAGGGCACGTGGAGATCGTCCGTGCGAGAAATTGGTTATGATTATAAGTTGGGCACGTGGAGATAGTCTGTGCTGGGGATTATTTGATTTATGATAGTGCATTGAGATCGTCCGCAAAGACACACGGAGATCGTCTGTGTTGGTATATGAACCTCACAAGTCCCCCATGGGTCATTAACTCTCGATGTATTTCCGAGGCATATCAATTCATGGTGTCACATTGCATTGCATCTCATAACATCCCTCATTGTTGTTGATTATGTGATTTATTGGTGGTTGGAGATTATATGACATTTTATTATCCTTATTGATGAAAACTTGGTTAGTAAAATAATGTGGACTTGTAAAATTAAAGGATTATTTTCTTATATACTCCTGTCACTACTTCTTCATTGTCTATCTATGAGATATATTGGGTACACATGATTTCATACTCATACTACACTTGATGCACTCTTTTGCGTTATAGATAGAATTTCAAATTCGAGCGCATTTTGTGGAGCTTTTAGAGCTGGGTTTTGAATTATCTTGGAGTTGTGGTGAGCAACTTGGTTGTTCTGTGACCCACACCTCCCTCTATGTCTTTAGTTATCATTTTATTTTAGTGTTTAGACAGGATATTCCTTACATCTTGGTTTGTCATTTAGTTCCTGACTTGTATCGTAGTTTAGAAGTTCTTGTACTTATGACACTAAATTTTGGGGTGGTGTTTCATGTTTCCACATTTCATACTTGTTAATGATTTAGTGTGGATATTATGAGGTCTCTTATCTTTATAGTTTAAATATTGCATTGAATTGATAAAAGTATTGGTTTTGCTTACCTATTGGTTGGGAACATAGGTGCCATCACGACTTGTGATTTTGGGTCATGACATATATTGATTGTAGATGGAATCCGTAGTTGCGAAGGGAAGTAAAGAATCTTTTGGGAAATTTTTTTAGGACCTACAGTGTCCATGTACGCTCTATAGGTAGACCTACCAACCGTACATGGTCCCCATCTATGGATGGTCCAAATTCAAGTCCATGAACCACACCTATACGGTCGACTAGGACGGTTCGTTGTTGGACTTAAGGACCGTAGGTCTGAACCGTCAGAGAGGCTCGATAGTTTCTATTTTAAGGGCTTTTAGGTCTTTTTCTAATTATTTTAACTCAATAATATGTCATTTTACCTTCTAGCCTAGCTCCTATATAAATGTTTTAACCCCTAAATTACCTAAATTGAACTCATTCTCCTAAATTACTAGAAGTTGACCAAGTTATTCCTTCCAAATCCTCTCAAGTCTAAGGAAGAAGAAGAAGAGCTAGGGTTCCATTCAAGTCTCCAAATTCTTCATTGTTCATGGGCTTTGGTATTAAGGTATGTGTGCATTTAGTCATGAAGTCCTTTCCTCCGTGTTGTTCCCAAAGATTTCAAGTCTACACTGCAATTCTCCAATTATCAAATTAGGGTTTCAATTCATGGAATGTGGTTTTCTTATAATTATGATTTATTTTGATCAATTAAGCTTCTAATGCATTATTTGATGTTAATCTATGATATTTAGTTGAAATTGCACTTGTCCATGCTTCAATTATGCTTTTCAACCTTGACCTTGTGATAAACCCATGAACTATTTAATTATGCAGATATGCATGTTTTTATGACGTTGTTTTAAATGAGTTAAGGTTGCTTCGAGAGTAAACATCAATTTTATTATTAAAGGTTATTCTCACATGATGGATTCCTAAGGTTCAAAGGTTTTCTCAACTAAACTTTGAATCACTAACCTTTGAATCAAGATTTAGGAGATAATCTAATGAACTCTAGCTTGGATTGGCCACTTGAGAATATGACTAATAACTATTCTGTGGGATTTATGCTTAGCACCGAGTTGACAAGCGGCGATTACCCATGTACCATAACTATGTGACACCATAGGTTTGTCTTAGATAGACATTAGCTAGTGGATCCACTTTAGCTCAAGTTTATGGTTATTACCTTGGTAAGTAAGTACATCTCTTTTCGGTTTGGAATAGACACCAGATTCTATGTTATAGCTCACATGGTCTATGCCAGTTAATGGAAAGCTTCCCACAATAATGAACTAAGGTTACTTCTAGAAGTATCTCAAATATGTTTTAAAGATGTTTTGCTTGCCTTGACCATGATCACGACCTATGTCTTCTAATATGCTATTTTATGATTTAAGCTTGGTCATTGCATGTCATGTAAAGTCCTTTCTAGCATGATTTCATAACTCTTATGCATTGATATCATACTTAGTACATTCCATTTATAAATGCAAACTTGTGCCTACATTATTTCACTAATGTAGGGTCTGACGCCTCCATTCCGCACACTTGTGGCTAGTTGATCCTATTGAGCTTTGAAAATTGGTGAGTCCTCATATTCTGAGGACCGAGACTCTTTACTGCTTTATGTCATTTTCGTTTCATACTTGTATGTGATGTATGGGTTACGTCCCAATCACTTTGCTTATGATGTCCTAGATGGTTTTGAGACTTATGTTAGACTTCCGTTTTAGTCAAACTCTTTTTGATATAAAAATGTCTTTTGAACTCTTTAAATTCTATTATCTTGTATGACATATGCTAAGTGGCTTGTATAAGGTCTCTCAGGTCCTATATGTCATATTATGATTAGGGTGTACTTTGGGTCGTGACACACGACACCTAGTGAACTTGATTGAAACATCGCGTGTATATATATATATATATATATATATATATATATATATATATATTAGACTTGTCACTCCTACTAACAAGTAGGCGAATGGTGCCAGTTGTGAAAGGTCAAGTTCTCAGCTTTCGCGTTGGGGTTCAATTCTAGTATTGCACAATTTTTATGTAAACATTTAATGCTGCATTTCTGTTTCTTTTTCCAAAACAGGTTCGGGCAAAGATTCCAACCCACTAAGCCGTTGGGGTGGGAATGACGTCTTCACTATTATTAGGCCATAATCTACATGGCTTTTTTTACATTTTTATGTTATATTAATATAAATACAGACATGATTTTTATTATAGTATATAATAATATGTGTAAAGATCACACCCATCTGATATCAACTATTAAGTTGTAAAAGTTCTAAACTTGAATTTTGCTAACATTTTTTTGGTTGTAATTTTTACTGATTTTCTTTTTCTTCCTTTTCTATTTTAAGCATGAATGTATGTGATAAATTAGTATTTTTACCTTGATGAAATAATTTATAGTCACACAAATATTTAAGATTTATTTTAGACTACAAAATTTTGAACGTTGTAATTAGGATGGGGACTAATATTTTTCTTCTTCCAACTAATTTTTTCTAGCTCCTCTCTTTTGTCCAAATTTCAGAAACTTGACAATGAATTTCTCTTACTCTTTGTTCTATTATCCAAAACATTTGGATGCATATAAAAAAATAATTGAATTGTGATAATTTAAATCTTTTTGAAAGTTTTAATTTATAAAATAAAATGCATGTTGCAATAACTGATAACACGAAAATCATATTGAAATCACATTTATTTTTTGTTTGGGAATTTAAGATTGTCAGTTAGTGTGAGCCAATACTTTGTCTCTGTTACTGAAATTATGTATGTGAATTTCTTCGACCTCTTTATATTTAGTTTGTTACATAAAACGTGAAGTTTATAAATATTAGTTTTTTGACATGTGCGTTGCACGTGTATGTCAACTCATGTGTATACAATCTTGTTAAATAATATTATAGCCTAATTGGCCAAGATTTTTAGAGGTTCAAACTACGTGATCATATTTTCTTCAAAAATAATTCTTATTTTCCAAAAAAAATTAGTGAAGTGTTTGGCCAAAATTTTTTTGGAGAAATAAGTGCTTCGGAGAGTAGGAATTGTTTTTTGGAAGTTGGAAAAAGAATATTGTCTCCAAAAATTACATTTTTAAAGAACATTTTAAAGCAAATATATTTAAATGCACATTTTAAAAGTTTGCAAACACTAATTATTTCTCAAAAATGATTTTAAATTTGATTTAGTCAAGTACAAATATTTCTCACCAAAAATACTTTTATATAAAGTATTTTATAAAACACTTTTCAAAATAAGCCAACTTTTTAAGTTGGGAAACAGACTATAAACTTAATAAAACAGTATTTTGAGATGTAAATAACTACAATCGATAAAATAAAGTAATATTCGTAAGAATTATAAATGTAAATAATTATTTGGTGACTTATTTGTCAGATGTCTTTCATAGTGAACATTTTCTATAGGCATAATACATCAATATATCATTTAACTTGGGGTTAACTTACATCTATTCCCTCTAATTTCAGTAGTGCACAAGTAGATACTTAAATTTATAGAAAATTGAATAAATAAACACATTCATCCTATATAGCGTCCTACATGACAATTTTATGTATTATGTCACGTATGACGCGTGTGTCTATTTGTTCAATTTTATAAAGGTTTAAGTGTCTACTTGCAAACACATAAATTTAGAGGGCGTAGATGCTAGTTAAAGCCAAATACAAAAGAATATTTATGTATTATATATTTCCTATATTACTATTGCTATGATTGTACTATTTTCTATACATTACCTTGTAGGCATTGGAGGAAGAATAACATGAATTCTCTGTAACTTAAGTGTTCATATTTGAAGCATATACTGAATTACTTTTTCACACCTCAACATTTAAGATTTAGAACAGTATCCAACGTGCATTATTTTACTTTATCCTTAATTTACATTCTTGGATAGATAAGAAGATCAAATATAATGTTAGTTTGATGTCACTTATAAATTCAAAATCTAATTATCTTTTTAGTGTTTATGCAAGAAAGAAATTGTGGAGTATTAAATCAAGGTTATTAATTATGTGAAAAAATCTTAGTTTAAGGAGGCAAAAAGTACGATCTACCTACAATAAAACTTTACTAAATTAGTATTCGATCGATTAATAATTTCTCTAAGATAATATTTTTATTCGATCCCTACTTGGGCCAATGGAAAAAATTATTCATTTCGATAAGATAATAAGATAATATATATTTTCAGAAGACCTATATAAATATATGGTCTCATTAATCTTATAAATTAATAATTCTTTAAAAATACAAATATATCTAAGACAATTTAGTGAAATATAATTATATTGTGTTGTCTTTTATTAAAATTTAAATTTAGTTGAAACTCAATTCTAACTTTCTTATTGCATTCAAAAGTTCTGGTGTTGTCTTTTCGAACTGCACCATAAAACTGTGAAGAGTTCTAGATGCGATAAGTGTTTACTTACGCGTAACTGGTTCCAAAGATATTGTATCATCTTCAATTTTATCACTAACATTATATTTTCCGATGGTATCCACTATTTCTTCTAACCTCTGGATCTCTGAATATGTATTATTTTCAACCGGGTAATCTAACAGGTTATTACTGTCCATTTTATTGTTGTAATCGAGATCATTAATCATGACCTCAAGTTCATGAACGACGTTTTCACAAGTGGGTTAATTCAAACAAATTCTCTAATATTTGATCACCGAATGAATTTTGCAGTGTCAAAACACTCTTTAAATTAATAAATATTAATTTATCGATTAAATAATACAGCTATAAAATGATAATGTTTCATGGTCCCACCTATATTAATTTAGTGAGGTTTTATTGTATCTTCAATAAATAATTTCAAACTCTTCATTATAACTCAAGCAATTTTAAAATAACAATTCTTACACCTAAGAGCTGATAACAACACATACCCCAATTCTGAACAATTATTTCTAATTATTGGTACACTCTTTAACTTGTAGAAAGACTAATCTCAGTCTATGAAGCTCCTTTACAATACACAATCATGACACAATACAAATCACTTTGGATAGAACCAGATTCTCCTAATATAACTACTATAACTCAAGAATATTTACCATTGATAGTCATTTGTACATTACTTATCAATAATCAAAATTTCATAAAACTTAAAAATTCAAAAAATCACTCTAGCATTGAAGAAGTTTCCTACTACTTGTCCATGACCAACACAAATTTTATCCCTTTTTCCTATAACTATCTATTTTTTATTTTCAACCACATATAAATAGCTTAATTTATAACTGTAATACGAAAGGTGTAATGAGCAATCTTCAATCAGAAGAAAAAAAAAGTATGGAGTACATTAAAATAAAATTAATAAGCATTATTTTGGATCCTCAACAGTTATTTCTGGATCCATGTCTGATAGCAAGAAAATGTCCTATTTTCTCCTATAAAAATAATAATATCATAAATAACAATTTTAAATAGTACACAGTATAAAAAGAAGCAACACAATCGTACAAGAGAATATAAGCATTTGTTTGACGATCCACTAAGAGAAGATAAATATTCTAATATTATAATGATGCATGTACAATCAGTGGCGGATCCAGGATTTAGAGTCTGTGGGTGTCAAATAAAAGAAATGTCAAAGGAGTAATAATGTAATTAATTTAATTTAAGTCAATAACAATTATAAAAATAAAATAAAATAATGTGCCAGTTGTTTTTCCTTAAAAAAACGTGTTTGGAGCTTCTTTTTTTCCTTAAAAAATGCAGCAAATTTCTCAAAAAAATAGGTACAAATGGGATTCAACCCGCAACATCAGCCTTTTAAAGTTGCCTTCCTACCATGGCACCACAAGCCAGTTTTGTTCTCTAGATGACACACTTTATATTTATATAAATATTATATATATATACCTATATATATAGAGTTTCCGTCGAAGTTCGGGGGTGGCGTGGCACCCCACACCTCTTCATAGATCCGCCCCTGTGTACAATCAACTCACAGAATCATTATTATTGAATAATGGGCAAATAAATGACAATTTCAATTTTTAATCTATATAGTTAATCCCCAAATATGAAAATCATTGACCCTAAGAAAATTATATAAAATCAAGGAAGATAACAAGTAAAGTTAGAATGAAGAAGACAGGGAGAGATCAAACTAACGAAATTTAATGTCATTTTATTGCATAAAAATAAAAGTACAAAAAATTGTCAATGTTATACCTTTGATAATCATCTATCATCTTGGGTACGAATTAACAATGTGATTGAGCATATTGCTTTGTCCATTAATAAGTTAAATCTATGAAACTTTTTCATGATATATTTGTTTCTGTTTGTAGGAAGCAAAGGTCATGTCTAAGGCTTGTGAGTCAACTGTAAATACAATTTTGATATGAAAAAATAATTAATTATGTAGATTGGAGGCTTCACCACGTATTATGATAAACTTATGATTACAATGAATTCCATACATAAATTCTCATAATTCATCCGGAAGTGAATAGACTAATATCCACATTGTAAAATGGTAAATACAAACAAAAAGTTGCAGAAAAAATATGAAGTGAGATATTTTTATGATGAATCTTTCATACGTGTAAGTAAGAATAAAACAATGTGGACGAACACAACCCTTGATTTGGTTGCATCTTTTCATTTAGGTTGTTTGATAAGTAGGGTGTTTTTTTTTAACGATTATTTAGTCTTTATAAGGGTATTTTGGTAATTTAAATATTTAAGTTAGGGGATGTTTTAAATTGGGGGTATTGTAGTAATTTAACATTTAAGTTAAGGAGTTCATGCTTTTAAGGTAACTAGTTTTTTGACACATGCGTTGCACGTGATTAACAATTTCAAAAATATATGTTATAGTAAATAGTATTGCTTATTTAAGCGAAAATTTGAATAATAAGCTTAACAAAAAATAATATTGCAGATTCTTTTGTGAATGTTTAATGTGGATCATCATATATATCTCTTATTCACACAAACCTATGAAGATGGTTAATGAAAAATTTATTAGTTAAATGCAATTATGTATATATTTATTTCAATTTGATGAGGTTCAATCATATTTTTATTCTTATCTCACTAATATTACCGTATAGACAATATTTGTTTTGTATTTTTCTTGTCATCTAACTAGACGTGCTTTGCATGTGTATTCTACATTAAATTGTTTAGATGTCATATGAACATGTGAAGAGAACAACTACATTTTATATATTCACATATTTTCACATTTGTTGTGAGCTTTTTAAAAAAAAAAATAACTCGGAACATTTTCAAATAATATATTTTGAAGTTAGAATATCTCGTTAACTTGATAATACATTTGTGGCATATACAATACTTTAATTTAAATACAAATACCTATCCGAATATAAATATATATTTGCATTAATGAAAATATTTATCTCATAAAATTATCTATTAAATAAATAATAAAAAGTAAACTAATACAAACTTCAACTGGCGTTATTACAAGTCATATGAACTTTTCTTCGTCTAAAATATTGAAATATTAATGTAACACCCGAGAAAATTTTCGAATTAAGACTCGAATGGTTCTTCATAGTGAGTGAGATTGTTACCAAGGAATTTAAAATTTTCTTCAGTGTTAAGGTCACTAGACGTAGCACCTTGAGTTCCAAAAAGGAACTAAATTGGAAATAGCAAAATCTGAAATTTTGCAAGTTATGCTTATGTTATGAGTTTTGGGTCAACTTCAAACGATCATAACTCTCAGTACAGGATGAGTTGTGTGGGATACAAGATATCTAATGAAAGGTCTTTGAATTATCTTTCCAACGCCATCAAGTTTGCTAAGTTTTGAGTTCGGATGAGTAAGATATGCCCTTTTGAAGTCAGGTTGTCCAGTTAAGGAAAGTTATCCAAAAATAATAAGGGGTATTTTGGTCTTTTCATTACCAAATCAGATGTAATTAATTTCTAGTAAGATTTTAAGGGTCTAATCCTATTAGTTTCAGTTTTATAATCCTAAAATACGCCTAGGGTTTTAGTTGAGAGTTCAAGAAGAGAAAAGAAGAGAAAAGAGGAGAAAAGAGGAAAGGATCAAGCGTTCGTCGATATTCTTGCGTGTTGTTGCAAATTTTAGCCATGGGTTTAATCCATAAGAGGTATGTAAGCTTCCATTGTGTTGGTTTTGTTCACCCACTGATAGGCAATGAAATGAGATGATTTAGATAAGTTTTGAGTGTAAATTTTGCAATTATTGGTCTACTTTTCATGTGTGTAGGGTTGTCAATTCAAGTGTTGAACATGATTAGTGAAAAAAGACCAACACGAATGCTAAAGGATGAAAAAAGGAAAAAACAGACATTTGAATTTGTTGCCTCTCTGCGCGTTGGTCGCGCGCTCGGGCTCTCAGCGGCGCAACCGCATGGTGAGTTTTTGAAGCTGCCTCTCCAAGCGCTTGGGCTTCTAGTGGCGCGTCCGCGCGGCGTAGATGCATAAAATCATTAAATGAAGGGTATTTTTGGAATTTTGAAGGGAACTCTATGCTATATGTTGTTGTAGCTTGCCCCAGGGCTAATGATCATCGAGAAAAACGACAGAAAGAGTGACGACGAGCGAGAGGAAGGGGAAGACGCGGTACAGTACTCGAATCCAAAGCGGAAGTTTGGATTCAAAGTTTGATGGCTATGTTTTTTTTTTTCTTTTGTTTTTAGTAAACTTTTTCTCATCCATGGAGTAAATTCTTAAAGGGTATTTGACAAACATGTTGTATTGATGAATTTGTTGGAATTTTTATTTTCATTCTTATGCTTGAACTTGTTATGGGAGTATGAATTAAATTGCAACCTTGTTCATTATTTTATTTAATCGAAAGAGGAATATCTTGGTGAATATTATTGCATAGTTTTGTTGGATTGAATCGATATATTTTCTCTAAAGTAATCGAAGGAGCTTGTTGATAATTATTGATTAAATCTCAAGGAAAAATAGTCGAAGGACGTTACTTCCTTAAGAACAATCATTAACATGTTTTTGCATATTATAATCACTGGGGTATAATTGGTTTATTCTTTAGCTTGAGATTTACTCGGAAGAAAAATCTGAGGATTAAGGATACTCTAATAAGCTATCGAATTCGAGAGAATCGATAGAACTTTAGATGTGATAAATGAATGTAGTCATATCTGAACTATCATTATGCACTTGTTTAGTCTTGTACCCTATCTTTTAGTATTGATATTAAACTTCATAGTTGCCAATTGATTTTAATTATCATTTAGTCTATAAAAGTGGTTCATAACCAAATCAACTCTTTTCTTTTGATCACCTGAATAATAGTTAGCAAGATTTCATTGAATTATTTGTAGCAATCCCTGTGGAAACGATCTTTATACTATACTATCTTTGACTAGCGAAGCACTAAAATTATAGTGTGTTTGTGCTCGTCAAATTTTAGCGCCGCAGCCGGGGATTGACAACAAGTAATTTTCAATAGTGTTTTGTGTATTAATTCGGGGTTTTTTTTTTTTAGGTAACACCTAAAGTTCCAGTATTGCAGGCAACAGGAATTAACCACAACTTTGGTGTATGACACGATCTTCCTCAAAAGAAGTTATCGAATACAACCCAGAGTTGGAAAAAACTTTATGCTTACTTAAGAAGGAACTTCCCAAAAGAGTTTCAGGACAGTCTCAGAGGCTTAATACAATGATGATATAAATGTCGGTAACAGGGATATGAATGACCCACTCAATCTTGATAACCTGAATCGCAGACCTGAGATTGAAGATGATGTTGAAAATCCTGGGGGTTGTTAACCGAAGAATCCACCGCCTTCCTGCTGAAGTGGAAGACAAAATGGATTAAATTAATGAAAGTCGGGGAGATTGCTATGTGACTATGCTAAGACAAATTACAATGGGATGCAATCCAGTGTAAGATATCCTCCTATTGCGGAAAATAACTTTGAGATCAAGCACAATATTCTCCAAGCAATACAAAATAACTGTCTTTTCAGAAGGAAGCAAAATGAGGATTCAACTAGTCATCTGATGGATTTCGATGAAATCATGAACACTTTTCACTACAATGGAGCATCAGACGATGCTATATACTTAAGGGCATTTCCTTTATCTTTGAAGGATGATGCTAAGATCTGGCTACGAAGTTTACCTTCTGGATCAATCCGCGCCTGGAATGAAATGACGACAAGGTTTCTTGATAAGTATTTCTAACCAGCAAAAACAGCTAGAATGAGGAAGGAGATCAGCAATTTCAGTCAACTAGAATCAGAAATAGTGTTTGAAGCATCGGAAAGATTCAAGGAGTTGTTGAGGAAATGTCCACATAACGGAATAGAGCCATGGTTGCAGTTGACAAATTTCTAGAAAGGATTATCGTCTGCATCACGGAGAATATTAAATAATGCAGTGGGAGGACCAATCATGAAAAAGACACCCGAAGAAGCAATTGAAATCCTAAATGAACTTGCAGAGGATGCTAATCAGTGGGTTGTAGAGAATTCTGAAAGGAAGAAGACTGCACGGGTGCACCAAGTTGATACTTACAATACCTTGCAGGCGCAGATTGCCACGATTGCAAAGGATGTGAAACATTTGACTCTAGACTAGGCTCAAATGACACAATCAATAATGTGTGATTTTTGTGCAGGGAGGCATCCTACTCATGAATGTCAACATGGGACATTTACAGAAGAAGAGGTTAATGTTGTTGGAAACTTTAACAAAAGGAACTATCAATAAGCAATTTTAATGCAATGGGGCAAAGGCATCCTGGATTCTCATGGAGCTCACCAAATGGTAGTTTGAATGCGTGGCAACAGAACAATGTGAGAGGACAAGGACAAACCATCAGGGGTACCAGAATCACCAGCGACAACAATATCAACCTCATGAGGGACAGCATGGGAACCAATTGAGTTTGGAAGAGATGTTTAAAATTCATCACTAAGGTTGATGAGCGGTTTGAAATTCAAGGTGATTCTATTCAAAATATAGAAAATCAGGTTGGACAGATTGCTAATCAGATATTTGAAAGACCACCTGGAAATCTTTCAAGCGACACATTAAGGAACCATAAGGAGCTGAAAGTTGTGACTTTGCGAAGTGGAAAAAGCTTAAATGATAATTGCAAAAGCAAAGCTTGTGAAGTTACAAAGAGCCAAGATGAGAAACAAGGAAGTAAAAACATAGTAGGGAAGTCCAACGAAATTCAGAAAGGAAAAGAGAAGTCAGAACTAGAAATTAATTCTAAATACATGTCTGCATTGCCTTTTCCTCAAAAGATGAAATGAGAGAAGCTTGACAAGTATTTTGGTAAGTTCTTAGAGATGTTGAAGCAACTACATGTGAATATTTCTTTCACTGAGGTAATCACTCAGATGCATGTATATGCTAAATTTTTGAAGGAAGTTTTATCCAGCAAGAGAAAATTGGCGGAAACATCAATAGTCAAGTTAAATGCTCATTGTAGTGCCATCCTTCAAAATAAAATACCTCAAAAATGTGGTGATCCGGGTAGTTTCACTATTCCATGTGCGTTAGGGACTACTAGATTTGAGAAATCCTTGTGTGACTCGGGAGCTTCTATAAACCTTTTGCCTTTATCCATATTCAAAAAGTTGGAAGGAGAGCTCAGAATCATAAAATATATCCCAATGTCCTTACAGTTGACCGACCAATCCACCATTATTCTTGAAGGGATAATTGAAGAAGTTCTAGTTAGGGTGGACAAATTTTTGTTTCCAGTAGATTTTATCGTGGTGGACATGGAAGAAAATAAGGAGGTTCCATTAATTCTTGGCTGACCATTCCTAGCTACTGGTAGAGCAATACTTGATGTGTATGAAGGGAAACTGATGCTTAGAGTTGGAGAGGAAAAGGTAGTATTCAATATGAATAAGGTGGATGAGCTCACATTTAAGACAACCAAGTCGGATAAGAAGATCATGGCATGGGTGTGTGCACTTTGCAAAGCCTGCACAAGGGGAGCAAGACACTCTTTCTGATACCGACTAAAGAGAGTCAAGGAAGTTTCCTTTACTTTTGCATTTTATTTATTCCATGGGGTCATGTCATAGCTTAGGTGTGGGGGTGAAGGGGTTGTAAATAACTAAATTGACAAAAAAACATTTTTTCTTTCTAGGGTAGCTTCTTTGTTGTACTTCTATGGGTTTCTTGTCTGATTCTTTTACCATAGTCGTATTTATTTTGAATCTAACATTTTTTAAGATAAGAGGCGTAGCATAATTGTTGAACAAGTGCTAGAAATATAAATTGACTGATTCCTATCTAGAGGTTGTATTGATTGCTTAATTGAAATTTGCTTACTTGTTGGCATGTGAAGCTGAAGCATTATCAATCCTTGAATATTGTGTGGGTGAGAAGATCTTGATATGTACTCATGTTTGAAAGAATCTAGAACTTGGCATGGTAGTTTTTTGAGGCAAAATTTTAGGATTTTTTGAGGAAGAATATGAATGTAGGCTTTCTTTGATTAACCCACTTCTAGCCTAAATTCACCAACCGTTGATGATAGGTATCCCTAGTCAACCAATTTGAGCCTTATAATAATTCATTTTTTTATTAACAAATACATCCCTCTAGTCTAATCCCCTGTGTGCCACTCTCTTAACTGGAATTATAAGTGATGTAGAGAATTGATTCATGGGAACAAAAAAAAAAGAGGCTATTGAATCTAGTCATGTGTTGAAAAGTAATGAAAGTTGTTGGATGTGTTTTCAAAAGAAGGCGAAAGTTATCTAAAAGAAAAAATAAAAAGTGAAAAAGAGAGGGGGACATGGCTTTCTACAAACACCTTACCACAAATTACACTCGTGCAAGTCCTACATGATTTTAACTTGAGAAGTCCTACATTAGTGGAGAAATACTCGATTGCCAATCCTATGGTATTCTGAAAAAATAATATGTACTTATTTGTAAGAGGGAGTGAAATAAGAATGTTCTTTGTATGATGCATAAGCATGAGTATTGTTAATAAATGACATCTTCTGTGTTGTGAGGAAGTTCATGGATTGATTTTCGCTTAAATTTCATTGTCAATGAGTAATCATTTAATGATGAATGTTGCATGCACCTATAGGGATGGTTGAAGTTGATTACTATTTCTAGTGTCTTGTGTGTCAAAGTCTAGAGGGAGTCAGGTTGTTCTAATTTGCTCGGGACAAGCAAAAACTCAAATGTGGGAGTATTTGATATGCAATGAAATGAGATGATTTAGATAATTTTTTAGTGTAAGTTTTGCAATTAATGGTCTACTTTTCATGTGTGTAGGGTTTTCAATTCAAGTGTTGAACATGATTAGTGAAAACAGACCAACAAGAATGCTAAAAGATGAAAAAAAGGAAAAATAGACATTTAAAGTTGTTGCCTCTCCGCACGCTGGTTGCTCACTCAGGCACTCGGGGGCGCACCCGCATGGTGGGTTTTTGAAGCAGGTGCCTCTCCGCACGCCGATTGTGCGCTTGGGCTCCCAGCAGCTCGCCCACGCGGCATAGATATGTCAAATCATGAAAAGAAGGGTATTTTTGGAATTTCGAAGGGAACCCTATGCTATATGATGTTGTAGCTTTCCCCAGGGCTAATGATCATCGAGAAAAAGGGAATAAAGAGCGACGACGAGTGAGAGGAAGGGGAAGACGTGGTACACTACTCGAATTCAAAATGGAAGTTTGGATTCAAAGTTTGATGGCTATGTTTTCTTTTTTTTTTTGTTCTTAGTAAACTTATTCTCATCCATGGAGTAGATTCTTAAAGGATATTTGACAAACATGTTGTATCGATGAAGTTTTTGGGATTTTGATTTTCATTCTTAAGCTTGAACTTGTTATGGGAGTTTGAATTAAATTGCAAACTTGTTCATTATTTTATTTAATCGAAAGAGGAATATCTTGGTGAATATTATTGCATAGTTTTATTGGATTGAATCAATATATTTTCTCTAGAGTAATCGAAGGAGCTTGTTGATAATTATTGATTAAATCTCAAGGAAAAATAGTCGAAGGACGTTACTTCCTTAAGAACAATCATTAACATGTTTTTGCATATTAGAATCACTGGGGTATAATTGGTTTATTCTTTAGCTTGAGATTTACTCGGAAGAAAAATCTAAGGATCAAGGATACTCTAATAAGCTATCAAATTCGAGAGAATCGATAGAACTTTAGATGTGATAAATGAATGTAGTCAAATCCCAATTATCATTATGCACTTGTTTAGTCTTGTACCCTATCTTTTAGTATTGATATTAAACTTTATTGTTGTCAATTGATTTTAATTATCATTTAGTCTATAAAAGTGGTTCATAACCAAATTAACTTTTTTTATCACTTGAATAATAGTTAGCAAGATTTGATTGAATTATTATTGTACCAATCCCTGTGGAAATGATCTTTATACTATACTATCCTTGACTAACGAAACAATAAACTTATAGTGTGTTTGTGCTCGTCACCCACACGCCAATCATGTTATTTTCAGCGAAATTTCATTCTTGAAGTTGAAAGATTAGAGTTTTGATGAGTTGTTGGGAAGTGTTCTTGAAGTTCATCCTAAATCTTGTTGTGTTGGGTTTTTGATGATTTCTTGAGATAAAAGTGAGTGTTTTGAGTGTTGTATTGAGTGGATTAGAGTGTACTTATGTTAATTAATCTAATCCATGTGATTGGGAAAGAAACTGTTCGATTCTAGGCGAGTTAGGGTGAGAAAACGATCAAAGAAATTCATTGGGTTTTCTGGGTTGGGGCCTGGCATGCCAGTGCACCCCAAATAATGTTCTGAAGTTTAGGGGCTGGCGCCCTGTGCCACTCAGAGCGCCAGGGTTACCTGCCCTGTCCAATTTGCAATCGGTTGCACTGTTTGAATTCTTTCGAGGGTACATTCACTCCTTTTCGATTCTAACTACTCTAAGCTACTTCTAAACACCTATGAATCATTCATAACATGAATCATAACCTTGAATTCATAATTCAAATTCAAGGTAGAGTTAAGAGTTAAGTTTTGAGAATTCTTTAGAACATGCTAAGAAAGTCCCTTTTAGTCCTTTTGTGGAGTCTTATACAACTTCTAGTAACTTGTTTCAAGACTCAAGTAAGTGAGCATGAGAGTGAGGAGAATGTATTCATGAGTCTACACTATCACCTAGATCCTTCATATCATGAACCATGACTCTAAAATTCATAATTCACATTCAAGAGAGAGTTAGGAGTAGAGTTCAAGAAAGTCTTTGAGTTTAATTGTGAATCCTCTGAGATCAACTATTGATTTGAGCTAAGTTTCGAGAAAGTAAGTATGACAATGAGAAGAATCATTTACACGAGTTCCATGTTGTTATGTAGACCATCGAGTCGAGTCGTTCATACCCATAAATTTCGCATGAACTCCATAAGTGGAGTATCCTTGAGAGTAGTATCTTCAACTTCTAAGTCTTGAGTATTGAGTTCCTAATCCCTTTTTGGGATTTTATTCCTAATCATGGGACAATTACATGTTACCCATGAAGTCCTTAAGTTGAGTAGTTCATGCCCATAATTTCGCATGAACCCTATAAGTCGAGTAGTCTTGAGATAAGAAGTATCTTTGAGTCTTTGAGTTGAGTAGTTCATGCCCATAATTCCGCATGAACCCTCTGAGTCGAGCATTCTTTAAATGAGTATTATCATTGAATTTCTTGAGTTCGTAGAATTGAGTTCTATGTATGGTTATTGAAAACCTTGAATTGAGTCGTTCACGTCCATAATTTAGCATGAACCTTATTTTGAGAAGTCTTTTACAATTGTTTTAAACTTATTTTAATGACTTGAGCATTGAGTTGATTAAGAGCAAGAGTTGAGTTCACTTCAAAAGATTATATGGAAACTAAGTATTCCCAAAGAATAAATATTTTCACATTTAAACAAGAGATGAAACACCAATTTCCAAGAGAGCTTTTAAGCTAATTTTTGAGTAATAATCTCAAGTCACAGAAAGAGTTATGTTTTTAAATGTATGAGCTAGTTATATTTTGGGAGTAGTATTGAGCACCGATATGGGGACGAGTTCAGATAACTCAAGTCTCCATAAACCATGTAGCCAACGTAGGTATAAAGGGTCATACTTTTTAGATAATTCCTTAATGCTTTTTAGCATATATAGACTAGTGGATCCACTTAGTTGAGGCATTTTATATCCCGGAAACTTATAGGACATTTCTGGCAGCATGGGCGAGACGTTGTATCATCACATAGCTCATAGTGATGGTTGTTGGTTAGAGAAATTCTCACAGCGTTATATTATATTTTATTATATATATAAATTGAGTTGTTATTGTATTCTTCAATACACTTAGTTGCTTTCTAGTGTTTTAAAAGCTTTCCATATATTACATGTGTATTGTTGCTTTATATTGAGTTGAGTATCTAGAGTTGAGTACCCAGAGTCGAGTATCTTATTATTGAGTTAAGCCTTATTTCACTGAGTTGAATATCTTATCATTGAGTTGAGCCTTATTTCACTGAGTTGAATATCTTATCACTGAGTTGATCCTTCTTTCATTGAGTTTAATATCTTATTATTGAGTTAAACTATGTTTCTTTGAGCAGAGTTTAGTGAGTTGAGAAGGGGTAATTAGCATGTTTCTTTTCCATCAGTTCAAGCTTATGTTTATGCTATAGAATTCCCCTCACATGCTCGTACATTCCACTTACTGAGCCATTTGTCCTGCATCGTTGCATGATGAAGATACATATACTTAGGATCATCAACAGGTGTTTCGTTGATACCACATGCAGTTCGACTTAGATATGGTGAGCCTCCTTGCTTCCGGAGGGTTCAACTTGTACTTTCAGTTATATCAGTTGTTACGATGTTGTGAATCTTGTCCTGACTTCCAACTTTGTCAGTTAAAGGATTCACAGATAAACAATAGAGTTTGTAAAGTATGTTCATTTATGTTGTTAAATATTTTAAAGTCTTAAGTTGCCTATTTCATTGCGAGTTGAAGATATTATTATATTCAGAGTTTTCATTTGAGTTAAAGCTTTGTATTTCAGTTTCATGAATTTTTATTAAGTTTTAAGATTTGTATGCTTGAGTTAGTTTTTCACTTTTATTCATCCAGAATGAGGGTTCACTTGGGGACCAACATTGGTTCTTAAGTGCCGGCCACTTCCACGGTGTAGTCTTGAGTCGTGAAAAACTTGGTATCAGAGCACAGAGTTCAAGTGTCCTAAGGTGTCTATGAAGTCGTGTCAAGTAGGATCTTATTTGTGGTTGTGAGGGCCCCACTTCTATAAATAAGTGACTACAAACATTTAGGAAAAGTTTCCCTTCTATCATACTCTGAATCGTGCAATAGAACTATGTCATAGAGACTTATTCTAACTCGTGCATTCTCATATCTATTCGACTACCCCCATACTAGCGGTGGTTGAAAAGCAAAGTCATTCCTTTTATCAATGAGTTGTTCTTAGCAAGAGTCTTGAGGAAGTCATGAGACTCTAGAAGGGCTTCAGAGAAGCCCATGAGTGAGTTAAGTATTGAGTTCCAGGAAATGCACTCATATTCAAATGAATCATGCGTTTGAGCTAAAAGGGAGTTGTACTCTTTTCTCGTAGTCCTGTTTCAGCTGAGATCCTTATGAGAAAGTATGTTTAGAGCTTGAGTAGTATATTTACCCTAAAAGGTAGCATGAGTTACGAGATTATGAGCAGTAGCAGTTAATAAGCCCATTGTTAGAGGAAATTATGCATAGTTTTAGTGCTCTAAGAAAGGGAGATGGTGTTTTGAAGAGCTATGTTATTATAGTCATGCACTCAGTAAGTTGTTGATGAGGAGTGTTCCCTTATAGGTAGGCTAAGAAGTGATGAGTTGTGAAGATTCCATCATAAGAGGTAGAGTGTGTTGTAGCTGGAAAGGAGTTTGTGGTGAAGAGTCATTATGTAGGAAATGACCAAGTGTAAGTGTCGTATAGAAGAGCAAACATACTCATAAAGTGATAGATCTGAGCTAGGCTTATAATTTGTTTGAGAGGGTCATGATGTTCAGAAGGTTATAGAACTAATCAAGTAATAAGGTATAGCAGAGTAGGCGAGCAATCATATTGATATACAGGTTTAGTAATGAACATTAAGCATGAATTGGAGATGATTATTATGATCTAAAGAATGGAAACATGAGGTGATGATGCTAGTTTTGAGATTTGATCTAGAAGACCTGACATAGAGTAGGTGAGGAATTGAGGTTATTATTTGCAATAGATATGAGTGGTACAAGTGAGAGATACTAACCCTTAGATAAGGGCAGTGAGGCTTGGCTAAGTCACGAGAGTAACAAGGGCGTTAAGAGGTGTACGGAGAGGGTATGTAATCATAAGAGGTTAAGAGAAACACCTTAGAAATAGGTCTTATTACCTGCTTATAGAGAGTTCAGTAGTCATGAGATAAACTTCTCCCGAGTGTTAGAGTAAAAGATGATGTAGACCAATTTAGAGATGATGTGGAATAGGTCCATAGCTTTCAAGTGTAAGCTTTAGAACTAAGGAGGAGATTATAAGATGATAAATAAAGTCAAGTGTTTGAGAGTAAGATAGTAATAAGTTCCAAATAGTATGAGAGATATCCTTACGGAGGTCCTTTTTGTAATGGAGTGATGTTAGAAAGAGGAGGTTGATGCTCTTATCGTGATAGTGATGGTGTGATAATTCCATCTAAGGTTATAAATGAGGGGGATGAGGTTTTACTATGAGAAATAGTTAAATGAGAGCCCTTAGTTTGTTCCGAAGGAGTTGGTTAGAAGGAGTCCATGGAGTTGTTAGAGTACTAAGGTTGAATGTGGTGTTGTTAAACATTAGGTGGTTCTTGATATGAGCCCTATGTGGTGGTAAAGAGTAATAGTCTTGGGATGAGATTCCTTATGGAGAGGTATAGAACCTGAACCTAAAGAGTTGGCTTAAGCTGGAATATAGTAAGAGCATACCATTAGACCCAGACCTTAGTAAGAGTAACCCATTCCATACCCATTCCAGTGGTCATTCGAGGACGAATGATCACAAGGGGGAGATATTGTAGCACCCCAGAAATTTTTTGAACTAAGACTCGAACCGTTCTTCGTATTTAGTGAGATTGTTACCAAGGAATTTAATTTTTTCTTGAGTGTTAAGGTCACTATATGTAGCACATTGAGTTCCAAAAAAGAACTAAATTGGAAATAGCAAAATCTGAAATTTTGCAAGTTATTATTAATTTATGAGTTTTGGGTCAACTTCAAACAATCATAACTCTCAGTACAGGATGAGTTGTGTGGTATAAAAGATATCTAATGAAAGTTATTTGAATTATCTTTCCAACTCCACCGATTTTGATAAGTTTCGAGTTCGGATGAGTGAGATATGACCTTTTGAAGTCAGGTTGTCTAGTTAAGGAAAGTTATCCGAAAATAGTAAGGGGTATTTCGGTCTTTTCCTTACCAAATCAGATTTAATTCATTTTTAGTAAGGTTTTATGGGTCTAATCCTATTAGGTTCAGTTTTATAATCCTAAAATACGCCTAGGGTTTTAGTTGAGAGTTAAAAAAGATAAAAGAGGAGAAAGGAGGAGAGGACCAAATGTTCGTCGAGATTCTTGCGTGTTGTTGCAGATTTTTGCCATGGGTTTAATCCCTAAGAGGTATGTAAGCTTCCATAGTATTGGGTTTGTTCACCCACATTCCAATCATGTTATTTTCAGCAAAATTTCATTCTTGAAGTTGAAAGATTAGAGTTCTTGAGAAGTTTTCTTGAAGTTCATCCTAAATCTTGTTGTGTTTGAGTTTTGATGATTTATACAGATGAAAGTGAGTGTTTTTAGTGTTTCATTGAGTATATTAGAGTGTACTTATGTTAATTAATCGAAACCATGTGATTGGCAAAGAAACCGTTCGATTCTAGGCGAGTTAGGGTGAGAAAACGAGCAAAGAAATTCGTCGGATTTTCTGGGTTGGGTCCTGGCATGTCGCACCAGTCAAGGCGACCAAATCATTTTCTGAAGTTAAGGGGATTTCACCCCGCGCCGCTCAGACCGCCAGGATCGCCTGCCCATTCTAATTTGCAATCGGTTTCTCAGTTTGAGTTCTTTCGAAGGGTACCTTCACTCCTTTTTTATTCGAACTACTCTAAGCTACTTCTAAACATCTAGAAATCATTCATAACCTGAAGCATAACCTAGAATTCATAATTCATATTCAAGTTAGAGTAAAGAGCTAAGTTTTGAGAATTATATTGAACATTCTAAAAAAGTCCCTTCGAGTCCTTTTGTGGAGTCTTCCACAACTTATAGTAGTTTGTTTCAAGATTCAAGTAAGTGAGCATGAGAGTGAGGAGAATGTATTCATGAGTCTACATTATCACCTATATCCTTCATATCATGAACCATGACTCTTGAATTCATAATTCACATTCAAGTGAGAGTTAAGAGTGGAGTCCAAGAAAGTCTTTGAGTTCGTTTCTGAATCCTTTGAGATCAACTATTAATTTGAGCAAAGTTTTGAGGAAATAAGTATGAGAATGAGAAGAGTCATTTACACGAGTTCCGTGTTGTTATGTAGACCCTCGAGTCGAGTCGTTCATGCCCATAAATTCCGCATGAACTCCATAAGTTGAGTATCCTTGAGAAGAGTAGTATCTTAAAGTTCTAAGTCTTGAGTATTGAGTTCCTAATCCCTTTTTGAGATTTTATTCCTAATCATGGGACTATTACATGTTACCCATGAATTCATTTAGTTGAGTAGTTCATGCCCATAATTCTGTATGAACCCTATAAGTCGAGTAGTCTTGAGATGAGAAGTATCTTTTAGTCCTTGAGTTGAGTAGTTCATGCCCATAATTCCGCATGAACACTCTGAGTCGCGCATTCTTTAAATGAGTATTATCATTAAAGTTCTCGAGTTCCGAGTATTAAGTTCTATGTATGGTTATTGAAAACCTTGAATTTAGTCATTCACGTCCATAATTCGGCATGAACCTTGTTTTGAGAAGTCTTTTACAATTGTTTTAAACTTGTTTTAAAGACTTGAGCATTGAGTTGAGTAAGAGCAAGATTTGAGTTCAGTTTCTTCAAAATATTATATGTGAACTAAGTATTCTCAAAGAGTAAATATTTTCACATTTAAACAAGGGAGGAAACACCGATTTCCAAGAGAGATTTTAAGCTAGTTTTTGAGTAATAATCTCAAACCACAGATAGAATTATGTTTTTAAACATGTAAGCTACTTAAATTTTGGGAGTAGTATTTAGCACCGATATAGGGACGAGTTCAGATAACTCAAGTCTTCATAAACCATGTATCCAATGTGGGTAGAAAGGGTCATACTTTTTAGATGATTCTTTAATGCTTTTTGGCATAGACTAGTGGATCCACTTGGTTGAGGCGTTCTATACCCCGACAAGTTATAGGACAGTTAAGGCAATGTGGGCGAGACGTTATATCATCACATAGCTCATAGTGATGGTTGTCGGTTAGAGAAACTCCCACAGAGTTATATTATATTTTATTATATATATATATATAAATTGAGTTGTTATTGTATACTTCAATACACTGAGTTGCTTTCTAGTGTTTTAAAAGCTTTCCTTATATTGCATGTGTATTGTTGTTTTATATTGAGTTGAGTACCCACTGTCGAGTATCTTATTATTGAGTTGAGACTTATTTCACTGAGTTAAATATCTTATCATTGAGTTGAGCCTTATTTCATTGAGTTGAATATCTTATCATTGAGTTAAACTATGTTTCTTTGAGCTGGGTTGAGTGAGTTAAGAAGGGGTAAGTATGTTTCTTTTTCATCAGTTCAAGCTTATGTTTATGCTATAGAATTCCCCTTACATCCTCGTACATTTCATGTATTGAGCTATTTGTCCTGCATCATTGCATGATGCATATACAGGTACTAATGATCATTAACAGGAGTTTCGTTGATACCACATGCAGTTCAAGTTAGCTATGGTGAGCCTCCTTGCTTTCAAAGGGTTTCACTTGTACTTTTAGTTATATCAGTTGTTAGGATGTCGTGTGTCTTGTCCTGACTTCCATCTTTGTCAGTTAGAGGCTTCATAGATACACATTAGCGTTTCAAAAGTCTGTTCATTTATATTGTTCAATATTTTAAAGACTTAAGTTACCTATTTCATTGCGAGTTGAAGATATTATTTTTTTCAGAGTTATCATTTGAGTTAAAGCTTTGTATTTCAGTTTCATGAATTTTTATTTAGTTTTAAACGTTGTATTCTTGAGTTAGTATTCCACTTGTAAGCAGCCAGAATGAGGGTTCACTTGGGGACCAACGATTGTTCTTAAGTGTCTGCCACATCTAGGATGTAGGCTCTGGTTTTGAAAAATTTGGTATCAGAACACAGAGTTCAAGTGTCCTAGGGTGTCTATGAAGTCATGTCAAGTAGGATCTTATTTGTTGTTGTGATGGCCCCACTTTTACAAATAAGTTACTACAAACATTTAGGAAAAATTTCCCTTCTTTCATACTCTAAATCATGCAATAGAGATATGTCATAGAGACTTATTCTAAATCATGTGTTCTCATATCTATTCGACTAACCCATAATAGTGGTGGTTGAAAAGCAAAGTCAGTCCTTTATCAATGAGTTATTCTTAGGAAATTATGCATAGGTTTAGTGATCTAAGAAAGGGAGATGGTGTTTGGAAGAGCTATGTTATTATAGTCATGCACCCAGTAAGTTGTTGATGAGGAGTTTTCCCTTATGTGTAGACTAAGAAGTGATGAGGTGATAAGATTCCATCATAGGAGGTAGAGTGTATTGTAGCTAGAAAGGAGTTTGTGGTGAAATGTCATTGTGTAAGAAATGACCAAGTGTAAGTGTCACATAGAAGAGCAAACGTACTCATAAAGTGATAGATCTGAGCTAGGCTTATAATTTGTTTGAGAGGGTCATAATGTTCAGAAGGTTATAGAACTAATCAAGTAATGTAGTATAGAAGAGTAGGAGATTAATAATATTGATATTCAGGTTTAGTAATGAATATGAAGCTTGAATTTGAGATGACTGTTATTATCAGAAGAATGGAAACCTGAGGTGATGATGTTAGTTTTGAGATTTGATCTAGAAGACTTGACATAGAGTAGGTGAGGAATTGAGGTGATTAGTTGTAATAGATATGAGTGGTACAAGTGAGAGATCCTAACCCTTAGATAAGGGCAGTGAAGCTTGGCTAAGTCACAAGAGTAACAAGGGCGTTAAGAGGTGTACGGAGAGGGTATGTAATCATAAGAGGTTAAGAGAAACACCTTATAAATAGGTCTTAGTACCTGCTTATAGAGAGTTCGGTAGTCATGAGATAAATTTCTCCATAGTGTTAGAGTAAAAGAGGATGTAGACCTGTTTAGAGATGATGTGGAATAGGTCCATAACTTTTAAGTGTTAGCTTTAGACCTAAGGGGGAGATGATAATATGAAAAATCAAGTCAAGTGTTTGAGAGTAAGATAGTAATGAGTTCCAAATAGTATGAGAGATATCCTTTCAGAGCTTCTTTTTGTAATGGAGTGATGTTAGAAAGAGGAGGTTGATGTTCTTATCGTGATAGTGATGGTGTGATAATTCCATCTAAGGTTATAAATGAAGAGGATGAGCTTTTACTATGAGAAATAGTTAATTGAGAGCCCTTAGTTTGTTCCGAAGGAGTTGGTTAGAAGGAGTCCATGGAGTTGTTAGAGTACTAAGGTGGAATGTGGTGTTGTTAAACACCCCTGAAAGTTTTCAAACTAAGAATCGAACCATTCTTCATAATGAGTGAGATTTTTACCTAGGAATTAAAATGTTCTTGAGTGTGAAGGTCACTATATGTAGCACCTTGAGTTCCAAAAATGAATTAAATTGGAAATAGCAAAATCTGAAATATTGCAAGTTATGCTTAAGTTATGACTTTTTGGTCAACTTCAAATGATCATAACTCGCAAATGCTGGAGAATTACTATACATATATATATACATAATATACTTATTTTCTAGAAATACAAGCTAATTCTTTTCAAAGTTTTTTCTACTCTTTCACCTACCAAGTCTCTAGGTTAAGAAACTATGTACGGGGCCGAGGAGGTGCCGAAGGATTCCAGTAACGAGGCTTCAGTCCCCGAGTTGGTACAAATCAACACCCCCTCCCCAAACTAATATTTTTTTCTTTGAGTGCAGGAACACATGAATCAAGAAAGATAACATCAAGTACCGGGGCATAACCACAAACGCCATTCAACTTTTCACAATCATGAGCCAAAATACTCTTTCTCTATTTTAATTCCCGGAAGTACTTCAACTTGCATCTTATGTCTAAGAATATTTCATTTAAATCTTTGCAGGTACGCTCAAGATCCAGACAGAATACTGAAGAAAGGATCCCTTCGTAGAGAAATAGGATAGTTAGCTTTCTGTCAAAATAACTCCACCAATCGGAGACCACCGCCTGACAACGTCAAACTCCACAAGTGTGGGGTTGTACGTAGCAAATGTCACTCAAAACTCCACCAATCGGAGGATGTATATAGCAAATGTCAGCTAAATTTCATGAATTGGAGATTGTACATAACAAACATCGTCAAACTCCGCCAACCGGAGGCTATACATAGCAAACATCGATCGAACTCTGTCAGTCGGAGGCATTACATTACAAACTTTACACAACTAGATGCATGGATTTTACGTTAGAACAGTCCCGCCACCCGGAGGCATTACATTACAAGATGCATGGCTTTTTACATTATAACAATCCCGCCAATCAGAGGTTTTACAGTACAAGCTTTATACAGCCGGATGCAAGCTTTTATATTACAACAGCCCCGCCAGCCGGAGGCCTCTACATTACAAGTTACTTTACCTACACACATTCACAACACAAAAATGGGGGACATCAACAATCGTTTGAACATCTACACTCTACTCCTTACATTACTATTTCAATTTATAATTTTTTTTTACCCACAACAGGTGCTTTTCACCCTTTTACATATTTTGCAGGATAACACATTACAATGAGGAACTCCCTCTAAGCAGCATACTAGGGCAAGTTAGAGCAATGCCAAGCATCACTAGCTACGTCAAGAATTCACTTTCAAAACTCGACTCGATTTTCAGAAGTTCAGATTTAAATATTACTTATAACTCTTTCATGTCTCAGTTCATTATAACTCGACACTGGGCATCCTTTTGAAAATTTATCTATCTACCATAAGTTGTCAGTAGAAATTGCTACAAACCATTTCTCATTCAAGTTTCTTTAGAACTATGTCCCATCCCTCTATTCTTGATATTTTCGTCATACCTCACTATCAAAAGATTTCAATATTACCATAATTCGATACTGGGGCAAATTTTGATTGCTCCTACACTCTCGAACTATATATGGCCTGATTTCTCATGAAACCTGAGATATGTAGGCAACTCAGAAGCCAGAGATATGTAAACATTTCTTGCCAAGTTTTGCTCAAGGTGTATTTTGGTAGGTCTCCTAAAATTGGATCGTGTCAATGTTTCTTTGCCCACGTCTTCTCTACTCTCCTCCATGGACAAAGAAAGGGGCAAGCTGTTGACACCCAATTTTGGCTCTCCACATTTATTTAACTAAAGTTTTAATAATAATAATAATAATATATATATATATATATATATTATTATATATATATATATATATATGTTATGAAATTTTTGTAGGAATAAGAAAAGATTTTTAATTATTTATTTTATTTGATAAATTTATTTCATAAATATTATCTCTTATAAAAATTAAATATATTATATAAATACTACTACTTACTTTCTCATTTTTTAATTTTTACGTCAAATAAATATTGTTCTTAAGGGTTAACTCAAATTTTCTAATTAAATATAATTTCTATTGTTACAATAAATATTTTTCGTATATTTTTAAAATTAGGAAGCTTAATTAATTAATTAATGAGTTACTAAGTCATACTAATTTATTTTTTAGAATGACTAATTTTATCAAATAAGCTAATTTTGCAAAAATAATTATTTTTAATTTAATAAATTATGGTTATTTAATAAAGAAGAGGTTATAATTTAAATGGATTTAATTTGAATAAAACTTAGCAATCCAAGTCTTTTTAAACCGACCAATCTGTGTATGCCTATAACGACTCGAACCGTCGTTAATAGGAAAAAGAGTAACGTCTAAGGAAAACTGGGCCACCCTCCCACCAGAGCAAGCCAGCTGCCGCTACGGCGGTGACGCTCTAGCAGGGTAACTTGGCGCCAGAGCGGGATAGGCGGGACAGAATATAATTAACGCGAAATCTTATTTTATCCTTCTTCCTAAAACACCTAATTTAGATGTAAACCACCATATAAACCCTCAAAATGCTGCTCTAAGCTTGGAAAGGATGGAGAAATATATTTCTAGCGTAAGGAGGTCGATGGATTGTAGATTTTCAATCAAGATCACCGTCACGAAGTTCAAAAACAAGAATCGAAGCCAAAATTTTGTATAGTTGCTTGGCGCCGAGGTAGGTTAGGTTTATTAATTAAGTAGTTATAAATTTATACTCACTGCGTAGTATAATGTAAATCAATGGTAGGATTTATGTGTAGGCCTTCATGCACCGAATAAAAGATGATTAAATCTTTGGAAGAAGCCTTAGACGATGAACTAGGGCTAGGTGATGGTTTGATTTCTTGATTGCGTGATATATGTTGATGATTATTGCATTATGATGCGTGTGTGTACTTGAATGAAGCATTGTGATCAAACCTAATGTAAATACGTATGAATGAAGAACTACATGTCATGAATCACCTCTTATTGTATGATTATGATAATATACATTGTGATTGTGATTGTGGTTTGTTGAATGGAGGGGGTGTCACGTTCTGACACACTAACTGGCATCGGTTGCCACGTACCGACATAAACATTCGAATGGGTTTCATGATCCGACACACTAACTTGGAACGAGTACCACGTACCGATACACTAACAGTTTGGGTGTGGGTTCCATAGAAAACCATTGACTTGACATAACTGTATCTCTTTATAATTATGAAATTGTATGTTGTTTGTATATGATAATTGATACTGTATTTATCCAGAATTGTTAAATGATTATGAGGACTTATGTCTGATTGTTCTACTATGTTGAGTAAGCTTGTTATGTATCTCGTTGTAGAATGAACTGAAAGGGCAATCCCAAACCGGGATTTGATACGGTATGTGGGAAGGCCCAGGTGTTCAAGAGTTGCTAATATTTGAGAGAAAGGTTGTCCGTGTGTTGTAAGAGATTCGTGGTTAGAGGTTAGGAAGCCTTGATAAAAGGCGCCATGTGGCAATGACCGAGTAAGATGAAGAGAAGGAAAATGTATGTCGTGTGTGATTAGTCGCTCAGGGAAATATTGGTAGTTGTAATTGTGGACTCTTCTATGAGTTAGCAGGGTTAGCCTATGACCAAGAACCTAGTAAGTAGGTTGACTGTGTCAAGATTTAGTAGTAAGGGTACTAATGTAATTCTGAGGTACTCAGGAGAGGGTAAAGGTGGAGAAGCGAGTGGTTTTATTGCATGATCTTGCTAGTTGAATTCTTATATTATGCGGTGGGTGTCGGGTTGACCGATGATGCCTACTAGTATGTGTGGTTTTGTACTGATACTACTCTTGCTATGCCTTTTGGCATTGTTTGGATACAGGGTCGGTGATGTCTCATTAGGTGAAGACGAAGAAAATCTCCAACAACTTCTATTTTTCCTTCCGTCTGGTGGGAGCGTTGTCTTTTCATTATCATGTCTGGCTTGTACTCTTAGTAGCTCTTATATATGTTTAGAATAGATCCTTGGGGGTATTAATTACTTTACAAGTCTTAACCTGGAATTGTTTTAAAAGTTCTTATTTTTAAAACCCTGTTATTTCATTTATCTCCATTTTTCTTTAATTTTCTACATGTTTTAACTATTGGGATATGAGGGTTCTCCTACTTAGGTATCAGAGCCCAGGTTATCGGTCTCCTAGTACAAGAGCAAAATATGGACTAGACTCCTGCGGATTGATGTGTTGACATCCACATCTAATATTCAGGAAGCTAGGAAGCATTCTAGGAAGTTGTTAGACCTTTTTCTCCCCTTTTGTGCGAGTGTCACTTGTGGTAAGAATTGAGTCCAATTGGTATCTCCCGATTCCAATTGGTATCTCAACAAGGTGAACTGGACGTCGTGGTCACGACTGAAGGAACACAAGCAAGATAAATTGGAACTAAGAAGGTTCCAATTGGTATTTGTCCCTAAGGGTTGCGTAATTGTATGGATGACCAGAAATGGTTATTCATAGAGTGAACCAACTAATAATTTGGACTTGTCTATGAATTGTATCTTGGAAACCGTAAATATGTGCTTCTTGTTATCTGAATTAACTGTGAACGTGGAAGTTGTAGTTGCTTGGATGTGATGATGCAATTATGTGCACAATAAATGTGTGTCTGAACTTTGATATGTGCAATGTGCTGGCCGAATTATTGAAATTATGTAAGTTGTAACTGCTTGAGTATCGTGAAACTTGTTGTGAAAAGAAGGTCATGACTAAGTTCGATGTAAGGGTTTAGATAATTTACGAGGTGATTCATAAGAAAGATTTGGGCGTGTCTTGTACTTGAGTAATAACCGTGTGAGTGCCTGGGTGTAGCCTGGGGATCTGTGGGTTTTGGCGTTAAATTAAATAGAATGAGTTGGATTGTGTATCGTTGAGATTAACTCATGGTGGACATCGACCATCCTAGCTAAGGGGATTACACTAAAGATGCATGTGTTATAGCTGGGAACCTTTAGGAGAATTTGGAAAAGAAAAGAACCCCAGAAAAATTATTGGCAAGGGTTCTGTTTCCGTTATGGCCGCTAGGGCAGGATTTTTCTTGCCAAGGCGAGGCCGCCAGTGCAGGATTCCTCCCGGTAGAGCGGTACAGGGTGAGACAGAATCTCAGCCCTGTCTCCCTTATTTTTCCTAGTCACAATTTTAGACACTGAAGTATATCTGAACTAATCCCAACAATCCAACCAATTTACAACAATAGAAACAACAAGCTATAAAACCTTAGCAGTTAATATTAACGGGGAAAAAGATTTAGAAAACTAGCATCCACGTGCTACAAAAATTTAGGAAAATGAAAAGATAAAATATAGTATTGTTTAAATACATGCCCAATGGGGGAAGAAACCAACTCAGTAACGCTGTGAATGAGAAGTGTCGCTATCGGACCCCATGTTCTCGGGGGCTGTCTCGCCAGCCCAGGCGTAGCTCAACCAAGGGAACTCCCGAAATCCCTCCGAATTAAGTGTGGGGAGCTCCTGCTGGGGGATGACGTAAGAGAAGATAATCTTCAGAGTCTTCCACATTCAGCCCATCAGATGATCCTTGTCCATGTTCTAATTCTTTTCCCATCGCAGCTAGTGACGGAGCATCTCCAACTCAAGGGTGGTGGCGGGTGGAGCTGTAGTCGATGTACCAGCCCGGGAGCCCCAAAGGTTTCGCTGACATGCGAGCATTAGAAAGCGGGGGCTGGAATCGGGACCGGGTGGGAAGAGTGTCGTCACCTGCACCCTCGTCTCCTCCCTCCTAGAGGTAGAACCCTGCCTAATTAAAAGAGGGTTAAAGGGGAGATACATGGGAAGTACCTCATTAATGTTTAGGAGTGGCACTCCCGCCCGCTTACATAACGCAGTCACCAGTCCCGGTAGGAAGAAGGCCTTCTTGTTTCCCCGATAAAACATCTTTCATTCGGAGATGATTTATGCCCCCACATTTAGCTCGACACCCTGTATGGCGGACGCCACCACCAAAACCCGAGGAAATGTCACGTCAGTGTGGTTGCCCGATAAGAGGATCCTCTTGGTAACCAAGTGTAGCCACCTCTTAGAATCAGGTGACCAGTCCATGCTAGTAATGCCCTCTGCAGTTGACCTGATCCTGGCGCGCAGGCTCGATCAAAGTATCCCTCAACCAGCCTAGATCCATCTCTCTCATCTTGTCCTTGTACTCCGCATTCGAGATCTCGGGCACCTCTAGTGCCTTATTGATGGCTGTGGCATTAAGGGGGATGTCAACTCCCTTAATGCGGATGACGGGGTGAGTGTCGTCCCATCGAATAGTAGGTAGGACGGCATAGATATCCCTTACCCAGGTGGAGAAAGTAGCAGGGGAGCCTCTGTCAAGGGAACCCAGCCAAACTCCATAAGCCAAGCATGAAAGGTAGGCACCTTCTCCTCCAAACTCACTAAGTGGAAATCCCGCTCGCAATAGAATGTAGTGTTCTGATGGTCATGGAATCATTCCCGACTAGCAGCATCAGGAAACTGGATGAAGGGAAAGTTTTCCTCGTTGATACCAATCATTTAGAGAAGCATGCAGAAAGGTTAATAAGCACGTGAGAACATCATGGGATTAGGCAATATCTCGTTAAAAGGTATGGGAAAAAATTTATATCTTAAAGGGATGCAGGCCACTGGTTTCCCTTATCCCGCCACAGCGGCCAAAATCCCGCTAGAGCGAGATGTTGGAGGCCGCCACAACAGGATGAAGGTCGCCAGAGCGGCCTCTATCTGGGATGAACACTAGGCGCGATCATCGCGCCTCTTCATCCCAAAACCCTCACTTTCAATAGAATTTTAGCAGCTCAGAGTATATAAAGTACCCTAGTACATAAATATGCAATCATTTTAGCAAAATAACTCCTAAATAGTGCCCAAATATGAGTTTTACACCAAGAGACCCTTTAACTTCCCCCCACCCATTTTGGTACCGATTCGACCATATTTTTACGAATTCCTTACGCCCAGGATGTAGTGGAGATGTTGGGGAGGTAAGAGAAATGTCCATGCTACATTTGTCTATCAAACAAGCAACCTATGTTCATTTTTGAAAACTACCCCTAAAAATCTATTATACCCAATCAATTAGTGTCATGCAATAGTTGTTAATTAAGTATTGATGTAAAAAAAGTAAGGAGTAAGAACATTACCTTAGAATTGACGTTCGTAGTGAAGTGATTAAGAGCGTTTTCAAAATTTTGGGAAAGTTTAGGAAGAAATGGAGGAAAATGATCTTTTCCCCTATGTATTATTTCCCAATCTCCCGCTATAGTGGGAGTGTCCTCACCACAACTGCCTCGCCCCAGCAGAAAGACTGCTGCCCTGGCGGGGTCAGGCTGTGTAGATAGGCTGCGTTCGTTTCCTCGTGAATTACCTCAAATTTGGAATCGACTCTTTGAGTACAGCGCCTTTCGTGTTTCCAACTTCGAAAAAACCTCCATTCTTCATGATTTCGTAAGGAGACCGATCTGGTAGTTTAGAATTACTTCAAAAAAAGGCATGTTTATCCCTTCGCTAGTCGTTCGAAGAAGAACGAAGGGTAAATTGGTATCTATTATAACGACCCAAACCATCATTAATATGAAAAATAGTAACGTCTAAGGAAAACTGGGCCACCCTTCCGCCAGAGCGGGCCAGCTGCCGCTACGGTGGTGGCGCTCTAGCAGGGTAAGCTGGCGCCAGAGCGGGATAGGCGGGACAAAATATAAATAGCGCGAAATCTTATTTTCTCCTTCTTCCTAAAACACCTAATTTAGATGTAAACCACCATACAAAACCTCAAAAAGTTGCTCTATGTTTGGGAAGGATGGAGAAGGAGATTTCTAGCATAAGAAGTTTGATAGATTGCGGATTTCCGGTCAAGATCACCGTCACGAAGTTCAGAAATAAGAATTAAAGCCAAAATTCCGTACAACTGCTTGGCGCCCAGGTAGGTTTGGTTTATTAATTAAGTAGTTATAAATCAGTGCTCACTACGTAGTATAATGCAAATCAATGGTAGGATTTATGTGTAGGCCTTCGTGCAATTAATAAAATATGATTAAATCTTTGGAAGAAGCCTTAAACGATGAAGTAGGGCTAGGTGATGGTTTGATTTCTTGGTTGCGTGATATATGTTGATGATTAATGTATTATGATGAGTGTGTGTACTTGAATGAAGCATTGTGATCAAACCTAATGTAAATACGTATGAACGAAGAACTACATGTCATGAATCACCTATTGTTGTATGATTATGACAATATACATTGTGATTGTGATTGTGGTTTGTTGAATGGAGGGGTGTCACGTTCTGACACACTAACTGGCATCGGTTGCCACGTATCGACATAAACATTTGAATGGGTTTCACGATCTGACACGCTAACATGGAACGGGTACCACGTACCGATACACTAATAGTTTGGGTGTGGGTTCCATGAGAGAACCATTGACTTGACATAACTGTATATCTTGATAATTATGAAATTGTACGTTGTTCGTAAATGATAATTGATACTGTATTTCTCTGAAATTGTTAAATTATTATGAGGACTTATGTCTGATTGTTCTACTATGTTGAGTAAACTTGTTTTGTATCTCGTTGTTAAATGACTTGGGGAGTGGAAGTCCAAACTGGGATATGATACGGTATGTGGGAAGGGCCAGGGGTTCAAGAGTTGCTAATGTTTGAGAGAAAGGTTGTTCGTGTGTTGCAAGAGATTCGTGGTTAGAGGTTAGAAAGCCTTGATAAAAGGTGCCATGTGGAAAGGACTGGGTAAGATGAAGAAAATGCATGTAACGACCCGTAAAATGATAGGTTTAACTAGAGCCTTAATGAGAGGGTCGACCTCATGGTAAGTGCTAGACTCCGTAGTTAAAAGACATTTTTAAAGTTAGTTAAAGGTGGAAAGGGAATCTGCCAAGCCAAGGGGGCAAGGTCTTAGCCAAAGGCCAAGGCTACCCAACCTTGGCCAAGCTACTGCCCAGGACCACGGACCATTTCACGGTCAGTAATGATGACCACGTACCATAGAAGTGGCTGTGAAGGTCACTTGGTGGCATGGCAAGCAAGGAAACTTGGCCAAGCTACTGCCCGAGTTCCACGAACCACTTCACGGTCAGAGGTATTGACCACAGGCCGTAGAAGGGCAGTGATCCTTCTTCACGGACCGTAGAACTGCCCTTGGTACCTGATGGGGTAGCCCAAATTAAGGGTGGGTTTTAAGTAATTTTGTTTTAATGTTTTATTAATTGGGGTTGATTTTAAATGGTTTATATAATAAATATATATAATTTAAAGTCTTAAAACACTTCATTAACTCCTTATTTCCCCAAATCAAATCAAAGAGTTCCTCCTTTCAAAAATTCTATCTCTAGAAGTTCTCAAGGAAGAAGAAGAAGAAGTGGGAGCTAGGGTTTGAATTCAAGGAATTTTCTTCATAAAATTTCTTGGGGGATCTTAGTAAAGGTATGGTTATCCTTCATCTAGGGTTAGTTTTCACCCTAGAGTCAATTTCAAAATAGATTTCAAAGATTTCAAATTCATGAAAAACCTAGGGTTTTAGTCAATCTCATGGATTCTTCTTCAAACGAATTTCCAATGGATTTTAATGAAAAATTATGGTTGTATTAACTATGGTTGCATTAATGTTTAATTGATGATATATTATGAAAATACTCTATGAACCCATGATTTCTCTCAATTCCTAAATTGTGCCTTTATGAAGTGGGTTTGTTGATTATGAAAGCTTATGATTGGAATATGTCTAAATTGCTTTGGGTTATTGAATTGTATCATTATCTATGCCTTAATTTTTGTAAATTGTTGGTGTATTGAAGATTTGTGATGTTGGTCCTGAAGGCAAGATATGGTCAATTACTTGTTCAATTTGAATTATGATTTTGATATTGATCCACTTGAAAGGTGGAGGTGTTTATTTACTATGCATGTTGTGATATTGAATTGATGGATATCTGGTTTGTATGATCATGAAGTATGTATATGAAGGTGAAATTTATGAAAGTATTATGGTTATGTTGATAATAATGTGTCAATTGAAAGGCTATTCTCAATTGTATGCTAAAGAATGAAAATGATGTATTGGTTGGAAGGATATTCTAAATCTTACACTAATGAATGTTGGGATGGGATGGATGCTCATCCAAAAGTTGAGGCGAAGTATCTAGTAACAATCCATTTTCCCTTAATGAGCTATCCAATGAATGTTGGGATGAGATGGATGCTCATCCATGAGTTAAGGCGGAGTATCTAGTAACAATCTCTTTTCCCTTAATAATGAATTAATGTTAATGAAAAAGTAGGCTAAGCACCGAGTGGATATTGAATGAGATGGATGCCCACTTGTGAGTTGAGGCGGGGTATCTAGTAGAAGTATGTTAGGGTGGATGCTCATCCTTGAGTTGAGGCAGGATATCTAGTAGCAACCTCCTTATCCCATAACTACATGCTCGCGTAGGTCTAGCTAGTGGAGATCCACTTAAGCTAAATATCGGGTTACCTTAGGCAAGTAGACCAACCCTTATGATGTGGGATAGTACATCAGATTCCATGATCTAGCTCTCATGGTCTATGTCAGTTAAACGCATGTTCCCACCATGTGAGATGTGCATTGTAGTTTCATAAGAAGTTCTATAAAATGTGGGTAGTAGTATGGGATGCTATCCACACATGGCACGAGTAGGCTTCAAGAGGGCTATAGTGAGTTCTCTAAGTCTTAATGACTAATGAATGAAGGTGACTTGAGTGAAGCTAATTGAAGAATGTGACTCTTATATTCTTAAAAATTTAAAGATGCATGCTATATTTGGATTATACTATCTGTTACTTCCTTGTCATGATTTAATGAATATGAATGTGCCTTGTCTATGGTGGCTTCAAGTAGTACTTAGTGTGAGTAGTAGTATGGGGTGCTGCTTGCACATTGCACAAGTATGACTTGGAGTTGTCTTAGGTGATGGTCTTTATGTGATGATATGACTTATGTAATATTTATTTCTCTTATATGATTTATTGTGTAAAGATGGACAGGTTGAATGGTAGGTTCAATTTTGGTGACCTTAAGGTGGTACCTTGGTGTGGGTAGTGGTATGGGACGCTACCCATACATTGCACAAGGTATAATTAAGGGTTGGTTGAGGTGGAGGCTAAAGGTAAAGGTAAAGGTTTGTATGCGAATTTTGTTCAAAGTGTGATAATGTGAATTGTATGTTGGTTATGACTTATATTATACCTCTTTTGTTTATGTTCATGAGGATTTATCAAAAATTGGCATATGCATGGATTTTGATCTTGGGCGTATTTATGCACCTAATAACCAATTTATCCCATATATATAGCTAATTTGAGAGCATTTTTCATTGTCGGAATTAAGTTTTGAGAGTCTTTTGATGTCGCTTCTTCTAACCAATATGATTAGATGTTTCAGAGTGAAAAGCAAAGAAGAACGAGCCAAAATAGGTCACCTGGTCAGAGGTCGGAAAATAGAAGACAAAGTTGCGGAGAAAAAGGGCCAAGAAGCTGGAGAATACACTATGCAGGAGCATCTTCGCGTCACGAAGCTAATACGCGTATGCATAAAAGGAATTCCACTTAGCAGTGGAGTGCGCGATGTGAGCGCATCACAGAGAGGTTTCATTTGTGTGCAACTATAGGCTAGGGAACAGGTCCGCGTCGCGGACCTGGACACCAGAAATTGGCAACGTGTTTTATTTTAGACTATAAATAGTTTAAGTGTGTTATTTCTATTACAATCCAGTTTTTAAAAGACGAGAGAAGATCGATTTGGGCGATTTGGCTAACACTTTCTAGGGTTTTTCTTCTACTCCTTCATTTTGGTAAACCCTTTTATGATCCATAAACATTATTTGATGATCTTTTGTTCTATGAGTAGCTAAATTCCCTTATTCTAGGGTTGTAGCTACGATTAATGGTATATTAGTATTTGTTTCTAGCATGAGATGGGTTTTCTTGTGATTTATGCTTACATTCTTGTTTAACTATTTTAATGCATGATCAACATTAAAATAAACTCGTTGTCTGCTTTCGAAGTCGGAAGATGAATAGAGGGATAGACCAAAGAATGTGGGAAGTGTGTTCATTCTAGAGTAAAGTTAGAGTGTTTCGTATATAGGATAGTTTTATACCTATATACCGTGCTTGATTAATATGCAAGATGATAGCTTCATGCTTCGCCATTGGTTCATGCCTATCCCCGCTCAACGATGTAGTTAGGTTGTCGAGGGTGGTAGGCGATTAGAGGTCAGGAGATCATGATCGTAAAATGAACCTTGCAAATCCATAATGAGGTTAGCCTGTCGAATGCTAGGATAAATTAATATTATGCCGGAAATCGGGTTATGCTGCAACCTTGGATTACTTTCCCATATTGTGAAATTCTCTTGTTTGAAACTGTTTGATTGTCGTAATTAATTTTTGAGATTGTTCAACTTAGTAATTATAAACAAATTTCTAAAATTGTTTGTCACATAAGTAAATTTATTTTAGACATAACAAAGTTGTTATTTGTTGATTTGAAGTCCTTGGGTTCGATAGTTCGGCTCGAAAGAGTCATTGTACTACTTGAGTGACCACGTGCACTTGCGTGTACTTTTGGACGCAACAAGTTTTTGGCGCCACTGCCGGGGACTTTAAAATCGGCAGATATCTAATTTTTGAGTGTCTAAATTATTTGTACAAGTGTTGACAACTTGATCTTGGGTCTTCAATTCACAGGTTGTGGCAGGTTTTTACATTGGAAAACGACCAAGACTTGGTAGAGCCTTTAGCTAAACCGAAGAGATTTGTTCGTTACCGGAGAAGGCAAAGAAGACTCACGTATCCTGTTCCTCTTGTGTCTAGTGAACCAGAAACTTCAGAAGAAAGGGAGGATCAAGACCCACCGACAGTGATGGCAGAAATGAAAGTGAGGGATGTGGCAATCCCACAAACCACCAATTTTACCTCAAGTATTCAGAAACCTGCACCTGGTGGGATGTTTGAATTGAAGCAGAACATGGTGCAACTACTGCACACAAACGGGAAGCTCACTGGTCTATCTCCTGAGGACCCATGAGTGCATACTTAGAATTTCCTCGAGATCACTAACACATACACTCTAACTGGAGTGAACGTTGATTATGTGAGGCTTACATTATTCCCCTTCTCTTCTGGGGGAAGCAAAAAGATGGTTGAACTCTGAGCCCGCAAATTCCATAACAACTTGGGATGATCTTGCCCGAAAGTTTTTGATAAGGTTTTTTCCATCTGGTAAAATAGCCAAGCTTAGAAGTGATATATTAAGCTTCCGACAGAAAGGAGGTGAAAACTTGTACCAAGCTTGGGATAGGTTTAAGTCATTATTTTTGAGTTGTCCACATCACCATCAAGCTAACGAAGTGTTGGTCCATACCTTCATTGAAGGGTTGGGACCAAACTCAAAAAATTTACTTGATTCTGCTGCAGGTGGACAAGCTTTGGAGAAGACATATGCTGAGTTGTTTACATTGCTCAATAGAATTTCATAGGGTAACCCCGAGTGGAATGGCGGAGGAGCTAAACCAGTCATACCGAAGAATGCTGGAGTGTTGGAAATAGATGCAGTGACAGCTTTGTCGGCACAGATCGCAGCAATGCCAAATATGATGACTACTCATTTCAGCAACATGTCACTAGGACAACAACACGCCCAAGTTAATATGGTACATCAACCACAAGCTTGGTGTGAAGTATGTGGAGGTGGAGATCACAGTGCTGAGGTATGTGGGGCAAACCCAAAATCTGTTCATTTTATAGGTAATGCTCAACGAGGAGGAAATCACCAGAGTTATGGAAATACCTACAACCCGACCTGGCGGAACCACCCAAACTTTTCATGGGGTGGCAATCAAAACCAACATCAAGGACAGAACCACTACAGACCACAGAGTAGTGGACAATAGTACCATCAGCAAAGCCATGGTAATCAGCAAAACCATGGTAACCAACACGCTGCCAAGCAAAGTGATATGAGTGTGAAGGACATACTAAAACAAACGGATTAGGCTAAATTGGCAGCAGATGTTCGAAATAATCAATTGGCGACTCAGAATTTGGAGAAGCAGTTTGGGCCGTTTGCTAGTGCCCAAAATTCCCGACCACAAGGGGGTTTGCCAGGAAATACCGACCCAAATTTGAAGCAGGTAAATGTTGTGAGCATTCGGAGTGGTTTTCCATTGGAGGAGTTGACGCCAAAGGCAAAAGTTGTTGAAGAAAAAGGAACACATGTAGATGAAACAGAACCAAGCGAACAAAGGGTGAATGAGGAACCAAAAGCAAAACCACCTCCTCCATTCCCACAGAAATTCAAGAAACAAAAGGAGGAGGAATGTTTTGGTAAGTTTATTGAATTACTCAAACAGGTACATGTTAACTTGCCTTTGATAGATGTGTTGCAGGGCATTCCTAAGTATTCCAAATATGTGAAAGATGTGGTAGCCAACTAGAGTAGATTGATTGAGTATGCAAAAGTAGCACTCACGGAGGAGTGCATTTATAGGATCCAGAACAGGCTCCCAATTAAGTTGAAAGATCCAGGGAGTTTCACTGTTTAGATAAAAATTGTTCAGTGTGTTGAGGCAAGAGGGTTATGCGATTTGGGTGCAAGTATCAATTTGATGCCTACATCCATGTTTCTCAAATTGGGACTAGGAAGGCCCAAGTCCACAACCATTATGTTGCAGTTAGCAGACCATTCGGTGGCAAAGCCAGATGGCGTTATTGAAGATGTCTTGGTTCAAGTGGGAACTCTGATATTCCCCGTGGACTTTGCCATTTTGGATTTTGAGCCTGACCCAGAGGTCCCATATATTTTGGGACGCCCATTCCTAGCAACCGGAGGTGCATTAATTGATGTGGCGTCCGGTAGACTAACAATGAGGGCTCATGACAAGGTCGAGGTATTTGATGTTTACAAGGCAATGAGGAGTTGTCTTCAATTACAGTCATTGATGAGGCAATGTTAGCTAAATATGTTGAAGCCCAAGACCTTTTAGAGAAAGTGTTGATTGAGCAAGACATTGAGGGAGATGTTGAAGCCCAGGAGTTGGCTAACGTCCTAAATGTCCCAAATGTGAGTATGCTTCACAAGTTTGTGGAGCCATTAAATAGAGTCCTAGGACCACCTCCCAAGCCGTCGATTGAGGAAGCACCAAAGTTAGAGTTAAAGGCTCTCCCTTCTCATCTCAGGTATGCATTCTTAGGTGCTAATGAATCTTTACATGTAATCCTTTCCTCTACTTTGTCCGAATTCCAGGTTGAGGCGTCTCTCAAAATATTGAGGAAGAGGAAAAGGGCGATAGGCTGGCAGATGGCTGACATACATCGCATCAGCCCAACTTTATGCATGCACAGGATATTCATGGAGGAGGGGCATAAGTCAATTGTGTGGTGCGCAAAGAGGTGATCAAATGGCTAGATGCGGGTATTGTCTATCCAATTTAGGACAGAAAGTGGGTCAGCCCAGTTCAGTGTGTACCTAAAAAGGGAGGCATGACGGTGATCACCAATGAAAAAAATGAATTGATTCCAACTAGGACAGTGACAGGATGGCGAATATGCATGGATTATAGAAAATTGAATGAAGCCACCAGAAAGGATCACTACCCGATTCCTTTTATTGATCAGATGCTCGACAGGTTGGATGGACAATAATATTATTGTTTCCTGGATGGCTATACGGGATATAACCAAATTGTGATTGCACCAGAGGACCAGGAGAAAACTACATTCACTTGCCCGTATGGGACATATACTTTCAAAAGAATGTCGTTTGGGCTATGCAATGCTCCCGCCACCTTCCAAAGATGCATGATAGCTATCTTTCATGATATGGTTGAAGATTTTGTGGAAATACTCATGGATGACTTCTCAGTATTTGGAGAGTCTTTTGACAAGTGCTTGGAGAATTTAGACGGGGTGCTGGCTAGATGCGAGGAAACTAATCTCGTCCTAAACTGGGAAAAATGTCATTTCCTAGTGAAGGAAGGGATTGTGCTGGGCCATTAGGTGTCAAAGAGAGGGCTGGAAGTTGATCGTGCCAAAGTGGAAGCAATTGAAAAGCTACCTCCCCCAATTTCTGTTAAAGGGGTGCAAAGTTTTTTGGGTCATGCTGGTTTTTATAGGAGATTCATCAAGTATTTCTCTAAGATAGCAAGACCCATGTGCATTCTCCTAGAGAAGGAGATGAAATTTGCATTTTATGAGCAATGCATGCAAGTTTTTGAAGCTTTGAAGAAGAAGCTGATAGAAGCTCCAATCCTAACTTCCCCAAATTGGGAGCTTCCTTTTGAGCTGATGTGTGATGCAACTGATGTGGCTGTGGGAGCAGTGTTGGGGAAAAGGAAAGAGAAGATCTTTCACTTAAATATATTATCCAAGCAAAACACTGGATGCGGCCCAAACCAACTACACAGTCACTGAAAAAGAAATGCTCGCCTTGGTCTATGCTTTTGACAAGTTTAGGTCTTACCTGGTAGGTACTAAAGTTGTTGTTTATACTGACCATGCAGCTATCAGGTACTTGTTCAACAAGAAGGATGCAAACCTGCGGTTAATCAGGTGAATTTTATTGCTGCAAGAGTTTGACATTGACATCAAGGACCAAAGAGGTTCTGAAAACCAGATTGCAGACCACCTGTCAAGATTGGAGAGTTCGTCACATGTGGGAGATCAAGGTCAGATTAGAGAGGAATTCCCTGATGAACAACTATTGGCGCTAGAGGTGACCGAACTACCATGATATGCAGACATTGTTAATTATTTGGTTAGCGGATTGTTTCCAGCAGGTGCAACCACACACCAAAAGGTTCTACATATGGGATGAGCCTTATCTCTTCAAGCAAGGGCCGGACAAAATGATGAGGAGGTATGTGCCTGAGTCTGAGATGAGACAAGTGATGAATAGTTGCCACTCGTCTGCATATCGGGGTCATCATGGAGGTGAGCGCACTGTTCATAAGGTACTCCAATCAGGTTTTTTCTGGTCTACTTTGTTTAGGGATAATACAGGTTATGTGAAAAGTTGTGATCAATGTCAGAGGATGTGGTCTATTTCCAGACGACATGAGATGTCTTTGCATAACATCTTGGAGGTTGAAATATTTGATGTCTGGGGGATCGACTTCATGGGGTCATTCCCTCCATCGAATGGAAATCAGTACATACTTGTGGTTGTGGACTATGTGTCAAAATGGGTTGAAGCAGTAGCTTTGCTGACTAACGATGCTAAAGTGGTATTGAAGTTTCTGAAGAAGAACATCTTCACTCGGTTTGGAACTCCTAGAGCAATAATTAGTGATGGAGGGACACACTTCATAAATCAATTAGTGAAGAATATCTTAGCTAAATATGGAGTCAGACACAAGGTAGCTACATCATACCACCCTCAAACTAGTGGCCACGTAGAAGTGTCAAACAGGGAAGTGAAACAGATTCTACAGAAAATAGTGAATGCCCAAAGGAAAGATTAGGCAATGAAGCTTGATGATGCATTATGGACATACATGACCGCTTATAAGACACCAATAGGGACTTCTCCCTATCACTTGGTGTTTGGTAAAGCGTGTCACCTTCCAGTTGAATTAGAACACCAGGCTTACTGGGCAATAAAGAAGTTGAACATGGACCCGGAACTAGTAGGGAGAAAAGGGATGGGTCAACTACATGAATTGGAAGAATTCAGACTCCATGCCTATGAAAATGCTAAGCTCTATAAGGAGAAGACTAAACGATGGCATGATAAGCATATTGTGCCTCGACTTTTTGAACCAGGGCAAAAGGTATTATTGTTTAACTCTAGATTGAGGTTGTTTCTAGGTAAGTTGAAGTCAAAATGGAGCGGACCATTTGAGGTGGTGCGCATAACCGACCACAGCGCTGTAGAATTATGAAATAAAGGTAAGCCATCCACGTTCATCGTGAATAGATAGAGGGTGAAGCATTATTTCGGACAAGAGGTGGATCGAGAAGAAGAAAGTATGGAGTTGAGCAATGAATAAAGGGGAGCTGAGTCATGATGCGACGTTAAATCAGGCGCTACTTGAGAGGCACCCCGAGAATTTGTATTTTAGAAGATATTCCCATTATATTTTATTTGAATAGGCTAGTTTGGTTTACTTTTAGTTATATGTTATTTCAGTTATCTTAAAAGTTGTAATTTGTATAAAAAAAAAAGTGAAATTTTGGGGCGAGAAAGCAGTGGAGTCCGCGACCTCTCCGCGTCGCGGACTTGTTTCTGCAAAAGGCGAGCCTCAAGCGAAGATGGGACGAGAAAATAGTGGAGTCTGTGACCTCACTGCATCGCGAACTTATTTCTGCAAGAGGGAAGCCCCAAGCGAAGGCAGAAAAGAAATAAGGCATGTCCGCGATGTCTTCGCATCGCAGACCTGGTAAGTTTTTGGGTATTTTCATTTAAAAAGTCGGGTTTTACCCGGCTAATATGGTAACACCCGACCCTCATTCCCTTTTAATCCCAAATCTGCCCCTTAAACTCTATTTTCTCTTATAAATTTCTTTATTCCCCTTTCTACTTCAACCCTAAATCTTTCCAAGAACAAATCCGTGTCGCGAAGTTGGAATTTCTCACCAAGTTCATCAGTTTTTGTGGGTCTACGCACGAAAGGTATGTGGCCTACACACTTTTGTTTCTTTCTTTGGATGATTTACTTAAGTTAGGGATAATATTCATGTGGGTGATGGGTGAGTTAGTCTAGTATGTTGAAATTTTTGTTCTTTGTGGTTTTCTGCTTAATTACTACTAATCATGGTAGTAAAATTTGTTGGAATGCATTTGGTTGACCATATAAATCAAAAATTGGGGTTTGGTAAGTCTTGAGTGGAAAATAGGTTATGAGGGAAGTGATTGGAGTAGAAGGATGTGTGTTGGTTCGAATTCTTGAGTAGAATCTGAGATATTTGGGTTTGTATGTTTGGACTGGGGTGAATTATGTGAATCATTTGCTGAAAATGACATTGGGAAGTCTGAGTACCGTGTTGTTTGTGAAGTTGTGTTCGAGAGTAGGTGTGAGGTGGCCCTCCATTATTGAGTCTCATTAACTGATATGAGTTTTGTCTGATTGCAGGTTACCATGTCTAGCACACAAAGGTCGGGCAAAGCGGTGACATCTAGCAGCCGTAAGAGAGTAAGAACGGGCACCACCATTCAACCGGCACCCGCAGTCCTAAGAGGACAAACTCAGCGCTACGGGGCCAAGGCTGTCACATTGGAGGGAAAGAAGTGGTACAAATCACACACGAAAGCCAACTACTTCTCAGATGTGATACTTGATGATGTCAACTTAGAGAGGGAGTTCCCACACATTATGCGTCGCCTGCGAGAGCTGCACATGGGTTTTATCTTTGAAGATCCATCAGAGTGCAATGTTAGTGTGGTGCAGGAATTCTACGCAAACTGGAAGCCCGATGCCCGTTCTCACTTTGTAACAGTACGAGGCGTGGAGGTCCCTCTGACACCTTCAGCTATAAATCAAACATTGGGGACTGCAGATGCCCTTTCTGATATTCTCACGGGGATCAATATCAGCCCTCCATATCATCAGATCTGACATGCTTTGTGTGGGGCGCAGTCCACTGCAAAATGGATTCAGCTTGGGCACCGTGGTTATCACCAGTCATATCCTTATGCTCACATGAATCGGGAAGCTCGGTTGTGGTTAAAAATTTTCATGAATTATCTTATACCAGGGCTGCATTTTACCGAGGTGACGAGAGATCGAGTATGCTTGGTCTATGCTCTAATGAAGGACATACCCATCAATGTAGGAGCGGTGCTAAAATCGTCTATGCGCAAGGCTAGAGTACATCGAGGTCGAAGGTATGCATTTGGGGGACTAATTACTAATTTGTGCAGGCGAGCTGAAGTTCTAGAAGAGAGTGTGGATTACATGGCAACTCTGTTCATCACACCCCTAGATGTCAAAAAGACAAAGGGAGCGGAGAACATGCATGGACCCACCCTCACCACAGCAGAGCGCAACCGGAGGGATGAGATGATCATGGCGCGCATGTTTGGATTGGAGATGCTGCGTCAGAGAAAATGGATGCCTAGCTTCAACTCAGGAGCAGTTGGATGAAATTGCAACGAAGTACCCCCTGAATGAACATGCTGAGGCATTGTTGGGACTTGGACTTGCATTTATCAAACCCATATGGGATGATGTTCCAACTGATGAGGACAAGAGGTGAACCATGTCGGATAGTGAATCCGAATCGAAAGCATAGGAGGGTGACCTTTTGGCTCTTGAGGGCACAGGCGGTGATGCCGACATGGATAAATGATCAGGGAAGTCCACCCACCTTACCTTGTTGTCTTTGTGAATTATGTCACACTATAGGCAGTGTTGCGTTTTAAGTGTGGGGTGGGGACTAAAACTGTGTAAATAGTTTTGTTTCGAGTTCCTTGGTAGTTGTTTTCGGTTCTTTAGCCAATGACAGTCCCGTTGAACCGTACAAAAAAAGATTTTTGTTTCTTAGGATTGAGTCAGTGTCATAGTTGAGTTAAGCCGCCCTATGATAGATGGATGACGACCATCTTAAGGGAATTTTTTGTCATTTGGGTCTGTAGGGTTGGATTTTGGCTAAGGTTGCACAACTGCTTTGAATTATATTGAAAGTTGAAAACATTGGATGACTTTGTGTTGAGATATCTAGGCTCTTTTATGTGACTCTAATTGGCGTGTGATTTGTGTCAGTGACTGGGAAGTAGTATAGAGTGACCAGCTCTGAGTTGAATGTGTGCCAAGTGTGTAAGATTTGTGCATTCCTTGCTATTAATTGAGGTCCAGAACTTTCCCGATGTGTCTGCATAGCAAAAAAAGAGGATAAGGAGTTTGGGAAGTGATATAGGCAATTCTTTGATAGCCCTGATTGTGCCTTCCTAAACCCACCTTGATGTATATCCCTAGTTAACCCCTTTGAGCCTTGAACTTATTCTTTGGTAGCCTATTTTGAAGCTAATACCTATTCCTTCTCTGTCCTATAAATTTGATCCAAAAGATCCTAAGCGCTTTGTGTGAACAAGAATGAAGGAAGCAGAAGTTCATTGGCAAGCCCCAGCATAAGTTTGGCTCGTAATAAATAATAAAAAATAAAAAAAATTAATAAATAAATTAACTTTGATTAATGAAGATAGAATTAAAATGGTGGGAAGAGGTGAATGTAAATGCTTTGCAACAAGGGGCAAATGGTTCCAAGAAAAGGAACTTAAGGAGGAGGTTATTATAAGAAGGTCCAAAAAAAAATGAAGTTTGTTGTGCATTAAAGCGCTTGGGAATGCAGACACTATTTATATCTGAAAAATAGTTCCTACCGGTCCCCTAGCCTGCATTACAACCCTTAAAAGACCTAATTGATCTTGAATTTCCGTATTCTCAAAAGTAGTGAGGCAGTACACTGAGGGCAAGCCTATGGTTCGTTGGTTGTGGCATGTGAATTCTTTCGAGTGAGCGAAATTGCTTCCCGCACCCATTTTTGTATGAAAATGTTATGTGTGAGTAAATCAGGATGTTCATTTGTGGTGAGGGCACATGTTTAATGAAGTTTGATAACTGATATATCTGTGGATCCAAAAGTTGTGCATGAGTTTGTTGCGTTATAAAAGTCTATTCTTGAGGCTAGATGGTCTTGCACGAGTTGTCCTAATGAATGCATAGTATTTGTCATATTGTGTGAAGCTATGATAGTTGTTGTGGCCAAAGCTGAAATGTCATTAGGGGAAGTGTAGTAGAGTCTTCGTATGTTTGAAAGTGTAGAAGTGTTCGAGGACGAACAAAGTAGTAAGTGTGGGGTGGTGATCTTGGGCGTATTTATGTGCCTAATAACCAATTTATCTCATATATATAGCTAATTTGAGAGCATTTTTCGTTGTTGGAATTAAGTTTTGAGAGTCTTTTGATGTCACTTCTTCTAACCAATATGATTATATGTTTCAGGGTGAAAAGCAAAGAAGAACGAGCCAAAATAGGGCACCTGGTCAAAGGTCAGAAAATAGAAGACGAAGTTGAGGAGAAAAAGGGACAAGAAGCTGGAAAATACACTATGAGGGAGCATCTCCACGTCGCGGAGCTTATACGCATATGCCTAAAAGGAATTCCACTTAGCAGTGGAGTGCGCAAAGTGAGAGCGTCGCGGAGATGTTTCATTTGTGTGCAAATATAGGCGAGGGAATAGGTCCGCGTCACGGACCTGGACACTAGAAATTGGCCACGTATTTTATTTTAGACTATAAATAGTTTAAGTGTATTATTTCTATTACAATCCAGTTTTTAAAAGACGAGAGAAGATCGATTTGGGCGATTTGGCTAACACTTTGTAGGGCTTTTCTTCTACTCCTTCATTTTGGTAAACCCTTTTATGATCCATAAACATTATTTGATGATCGTTTGTTCTATGAGTAGCTAAATTCCCTTATTCTAGGGTTGTAGATACGATTAATGGTATATTAGTATTTGTTTCTAGTATGAGATGGGTTTTCTTGTGATTTATGCTTACATTTTTGTTTAACTATTTTAATGCATGATCAACATTAAAATAAACTCGTTGTCTGCTCTTGAACTCGAAAGATGAATAGAGGGATAGACCAACGAATGTGGGACATGTGTTCATTCTAGAGTAAAGTTAGATTGTTTCATATATAGGATAGTCTTATACCTATATACCGCGATTGATTAATATGCAAAATGATAGCTTAATGCTCCGCCATTGGTTCATGCCTATCCCCACTCAACGATGTAGTTAGGCTATCGAGGGTGGTAGGTGATTAGAGGTCGGGAGATCATGATCGTAAAATGAACCTTGCAAATCCATAATGAGGTTAGCATGTCGAATGCTAGGATAAATTAATATTATACCGAAAATCGGGTTATGCTCTAACCCTGAATTACTTTCCCATATTGTGAAATTCTCTTGTTTGAAACTGTTTGATTGTAGTAATTAATTTTTGAGATTGTTCAACTTAGTAGTTATAAACAAAATTCTAAAATTGTTTGTCACATAAGTAAATTTATTTTAGACATAACAAAGTTGTTATTTGTTGATTTGAAGTCCCTTGGGTCCGATAATCGAGCTCGAAAGAGTCGTTGTACTACTTGAGTGACCACGTCCACTTGCGTGTGCTTTTGGACGCAACAATTTTCAACCAAAACGTTTGTTTAAGCATGATTTTTGCATGGTCATCATATTTAGTACATTTTTGTGTGCTAACCCATATTTCTCTTATTTTTACTAAAAGTGTAGGTTCCGACAAGTGATTGCTTCTAGTTAGAATTGAAGTGCTTGGATTGCTATTCCTCCAATACTTGGTATGCCCTCATGGATTCAAGGACAAGAACTCTTATGTTTCATTTCATTATGTAATAGACATTTAGTAGTCTTTTCGATTGTAAAGGTCGTGTCCCTATTATGTTTTGAGATTGTGTCTAAGATAGCCATGTGAGACTTTAGTATCCCGCTGCTTTATAAATAAGTTTCTTTATGTTGTTGGATTTAAATAAAGTTCTAAATTTTATTTTTATATATCGAATGTTATGAATGCTATGTGACTTGTATAAGGATTTTCGGAGTCTTGTACGCCGATTACGCCTAGGGGGTGCTCTCGGGGCGTGACAAGGCAAAGGTATGTCTTGTGTGATTAGTCGCTCGGGGAAATGTTGGTAGTTGTAATTGTGGACTCTTCTATGAGTTATAAGGGTTAGGCTATGACCAAGAACCTAGTAAGTAGGTTGACTGAGTCGGGAGTTAATAGTAAGGGTACTAGTGTAATTCTGAGGTATTTGGGAGAGGGTAAAAGTGGAGAAGCGAGTGGTTTTATTGCATGATCTTGATAGTTGAATTCTTATATTATGCGATGGGCATTGGGTTGACCGATGATGCCTACCAGTATGTGTGGTTTTGTATTGATACTACTCTTGCTATGCCTTTTGGCATAGTCTAGATGCAGGGTCGGTGATGTCTCATTAGGTGAAGACGAAGAAAATCTCCAGCAACTTCTATGTTTACTTCCGCCTGGTGGGAGTTGTGTCTTTTCATTATCATGTCTGGCTTGTACTCTTAGTATCTCTTGTACCTGCTTAGACTAGATCCTTGGGGGTGTTAATTACTTTACAAGTCTTAACCCGAAATTGTTTTAAAGGCTCTTATTTATAAAACCCTGTTATTTCATTTATCTCCATTTTTCTTTAATTTTCCACATGTTTTAACTATTGGGATATGAGGTTGATCCTACTTAGGTGTTAGAGTAGATTCCCGCACGGCCCGGTGGGTTGGGTCATGACAATGCCACGTAGGCGAGCACATGAATTGTGCTTCTCTAGCATTAAATCTTGACCCTACAATTTAATCTAAGGGCTTTAATTAATCCATCATTTTACAATTTTATATATATATATATATATTTATCTTTTAACTCCTTAATTTTATTAACCGTCCGATCAAACGATCGGATGGCCCTAATTAAATCCCAAAATTGTTCACTTTTCCGAGAAAAGACTCCAATGCTGCATCTTCTTCTTGTTTCTTCAGAAAAGGGCGACGCTCTTTACTCTTTCTCCTCCTTCCCCAGATAGTTGTGTGTCTCCGTGCCCCGTCTCTCCTTTGTCCCATTAAGAACGACAATGAACCATCGGAAAACAACAATATCCAGCGGTCTTCAACTACGCTCCTCCGCAGTCCATCAATCACAACCCCCTCTTGTCAACTTTAAATCTTTTCCAACTAATTTTCTGACTCAAAGCAGGCGTAGAAACCGCCACTACTACTCCTGAAAAAGGAAAATCATCGAGAGAATCCAGAAAAATATCCAGCAACAATTGAAATCCATCTAGAATCAATCCAACAAAAAATCCAAAGAAAACGAACAAAAAGAAAAACCACAAATCGAACAACATCCAGAAATCGGGAGAATCCAGAAATTGAAGAATCAAGCAAAAATATCGAGAGGAAATCTAAGAATTCATTGTAGAACTGATATATATTTACTACAAGCTCTAAATTTCAAAATCACTTCATCTCTTTTTTTCTCTCTTTGTTCTCTTGTTCTTAATCGATTTCGAGTTCAAGTTCTGAAGTTGAGTTTGAACGTTGACAAAAATCTCTAGTTTGATGCTCAACAAGCGGTAAACTCTTTTTTTCAATCTTTATCCAAATTTTGTCAATGATTTATATATTTTAGTTATGGTCCGAATTTATGCTCGGTGTTCTTTGGCATTTTTTTGGTCGACTTCATATATCATTAGTGTTGTTATCATGATCAAGAAACATGTATATGATTTAGGGTGATAACTTTTTGATCCTCTCTTTCTTATTTGTTTAAGATGTAATTCCCTTGGTTTATCTCGTCTTAAATCTCTATCCAGTTCTTGCTTGAGTTTAGTCGTTTAATCTTTATCCAATTCCCTTCTTGCTCGAGTTTAGTCGTCTAGTCTTGAATGTTTTGATATAGGCAGGATAATACTTTATTTTTCTAGTACTGATAGCAACTGTTTGAATCAAATCTGGCTTTGGTCCAAAGTTCCAACTTGTAGTCTTGTTGAAGTTTTTTTTATTTCGTGAAAGTTAGTGAACTAGTCGACTGGTTGCCTTAATACAAGCATGCAAGTATTTCTTCCTTTTCTAGCATGCTTTGAAATTATTGTGTTGCTCTCTCTCTCTCTTTGTGGTTGTGTTCGCTCTAGAGGTCTGTTTCTAGTGTGTATGAAAGCTATTGTATGCCTGTTACTAACTCATTTTCATGTGATGAACTGCTGCACTTGTCTAGCACACTTTGGTGATATGTGATATTTTGACATGAATGTTGCATTTTAACTTGGATCGGCAAATTATATTGCTTTCAATTTGATTTAGACTGATTATTAATGTTGAGTTATCGCTTCTTTTAGATATCATTTCCTTCCGTAAATCACTGAATTTTGTTAGGCTTAGCTTTCCAGTAGTTCGTTTGTGCCAAATTTCCTAGAAATATTATCTTTGGGGAAGTTTGAATCATCAACTTTTGATCTAGAAGCATGAGTATGTAAATATATGATTGATAAGTTATTGTTTAAAGTATAATGGTACTATGCCATCAGTGTTCGAAGTTAGTTGTTTACTGGTTGCCAAAAAAGTTTTGTGGTGCTTTTTTCTTTTTATTTCCCTCACTACAAAAGTTGATAATCAAATTTATATATTTTCTTTCCTCATGAATATAAGTGGACATAAAAGATGGAGAAAGAAGGAAAAAATCACTACAAACTTTGTCAAGTGCCCATCAAGTTTGTAACGTTTTAGGTTTAATATCTTAACCTTTTTTTAGTAGAATTATAAGTAAACAAAAAGCAGTGAGGCAGGGAAATGGTAATTAATTTGTGAGGTTGAATATGACCAAGATACAGACAGACATTTTTCCTTGAAACTCATGCTTTTACTAATATGTATGTATATATTCTCATGTTCGACTTCTCAATTAATAAATTCTAAATTTTTTTCTCTTCTTATGTTTCATGTACAATCGGAGGGCCGGAGTGTCTACTTTGGAACTCGTTATTGGCCTAAAATATTAGGCTAACATCAATTAGGATCATCACAATACTTGGAGTCTCATAAATAGGAGTCCAACGTTCCTTCTCCTTTCCTTTTACGGTTTTGATTATATTGTTTGGATATGTTGACTAACATTTACTTATGTCTACATAACTCTTAAGTTTTGATATATTAAATTACTTGTCTTTTTATTTTGAAAATTATTTATGTGAGCTAATATTATTTGTTAACAAGATTGAAAGTTATATCATAAACTTTTGGTAACACCCTCAGAACAAATGATAGAAAAAATATTTTCTTCTTAGAAATAGGTTAACATTTTAAGTTTTACTTATAACATTCTCTTAGGCCTTTATCTTAAGGAATATGAAAACTTATCATCTAAACTTATCTTCTAAAATTCACAATTCAAGTTTTAAACGACTGAATTAATATTTTTTAGGTCTTTAAATAGAAAAAAATAAAACTCATAAATTGGGACTTCCAAATAAATTTGAGATTAGTTTAAAGGCTAAAATAATTACCTTTAGAAATATATTAGGCTAAAATAATTACCATCTAGAAATATATTTTGGGAAGTAGGCCCTATATTCTATTTACAAAAGATAAAAAGTGTAAGTTGTAAAACAAGTCCCAATAGCTAGGCCTATTTTATATTTTTTTACATCGCCTCCTTTATAAAAAATAAATAAATATATATTTACTATTGTCACTTTTCAAACCAAATATTGCCAAAATATTTAATTTCTTAACATGTTATTTCAAGATTTTAGATATGGCAACAGGTTCAAAAAGAAAATACAAGGTACATACATATATATGTCATACACATAACGGTATAAATTCTATATTTTTATATTTAGTTTTCCCTATACATGACTTATTATTATGTTACACTTTATATTATTTTTCTCATATCTTCTATCCTTTTTACTTATATTATTTACCCTTTTTTATAAATCCTACACTTTAATATATATGCTTTTTTTTTACATATGTACTTATCATCATTTTCCCTACATGTAAATAAAATAATAAATTTCATATCTTTTAAACAACATACATGTACATACTATTCTTCATAATAAATATATTTAAGATCACAAATCTTATATAACATTTTGACATTTAGTATTATTATTATTATTATTATTATTATTATTTATGAAAACTCCATTTTTATGTGTTTTAATTCAAATTACACATCACATATTACTACATATTTACACTCGACTACTATCTTATTTTATTTTCTTTCATGCTTAATAAAACGACAGATTTTCACATCTCTTAAACTCAACATTTATATATTTAGGATGAGTTTATATAAGATACATCTATATTTTCAACATATAAATTTATCATACATTTAAGTACATTTATTTATTTATTTTACTATATGATAAACATATTACTATTAAATTTATTTTATGTATATATGTAATACCTTGTATTTTACTCTTTTTCTTAAACTAACAAGATTTACTTATCATTGATTTTAAAGCAAATAAATAAACAAGTTTTTCTAATTATATTTTTCTAAATTGAGTTTAAGGACTATCTTTGGATATGCTCTGAGAGATGCTTAATACCTTCCCCTCGAGTAACCAAAATTCTTACTTAGAATCTCACTGTTTTTGCATCAAAACAGAGTTTACATTTACATATAAAACGGTTTACCTAATACTTTCCTTAAAATTTAGGTGGTGACTCTAAAACAATATTTTTCAAAAAATCAGAGTGACAACCATGTTATGTTGTGAACTGTTTCGGCTAGTTCGAAATAGGATTCGACAGTAGATATGTCTTGTAGGTTTCTAGACTTAGTGATATTTTGAGATCCAAGTTGAGTTCTACGGTTAGGGTCTACGGATCGTAGAAGAGATTCCATCGAAAGTTAGGTAATTTTAAGGTCCCAGTACTTGGTGTACACTTGCCTAGTATAGACCGTAGAAAGTTTTAGAGTCCGTAGGTCACACCCGTAGACTAGTTCGACGGTTATTTTTTAAAAGATTTTTTGGGTTTTTTCCTAATTGTTTTAAGTCTATAGACTCTATACCATGTCGTTTTGGCTTCAACCCCAAGGCCTACATAAAACTTTTAAGTGCTAAATCTACCCACTTTGAACCTATTCTCCTATTTCCCCAAAACTTAATCAAATTCACTCTCCTAATTCCCTCTAAACCTAAGAAAGAAGAAAAAGATAGGGTTCATTCCAAGATCATCCATTCATCTTGGGCTTTCGGTAGCAAGGTATGTGGGTATTCACCCATGAAGTCCATTCCTCCCTGGGCCCCCCAAGATTTTCAATTCCTCAATCTCAAATTCAATTGATCAAATACGATGGCCTTTTAGCCACACTTCTACTATAGTAGAAAGTAGATAGAAAGAAAGAATGTACGACTCTGTTTACGACTTTCCTGCACAACTTAACCAGACAAACATCATTGTTCACCAGTCCTTCAAAGTTGGAAGGATGTCAAGCAAGAACATGGCACACCTTGAATTACTAATGGTAGGAAAACAGAAGGCGTTCAAAGTTTTTTTATTGAAAAATCTATTAAGGAGACATATAAAGGAAACTTATGGGAAACAGATAAAAGAGTTTATACATAGCTTTATACAGTTCAGACTGTTCAGGAATATACTGAGAACCTAATCCATAGAACACACAAATTAGCAAAGCAAAATTACAGCCACATATCAAATGGACACCATGCTTCTTCCACTACACATAACATTCATATTTTGCTTTACAAACATTACACTCCCTATCTCAAACTCACGACAGGCCATGGTGAAACTCCAGCGGCTGGCAGCTGAGGCCGAATCACAGGAACCCGCTTCACAACAGAAAATGCTTCATTAAGACGTGCAGCACGACTCATGAATTGAGACACCTTCTGCACACAATGAAGAAAATTAATTAACACAGACATATTTGACTGCGAGAAGAAATAGGCCCAAGGCATAGAATCAGATTTATAGACAATGACAATGTTTCAGAGGTTTCAAGTCTACAATATTTGTACTGTCACTACTTTTGTTTCCTCAATAGTTTCACAATAGCACTCTATTCTTGCAATTCTTTCAAACCATATTCTGAAAAACGATTTTCTTGAGCCAAGGGTCTACCGGAAACAACTTCTCTACCCCAACAAAGATAGAGGTAAGATTTGTTTACACCACCCCATCCTTGTCAGACCCAACTTATGTGGGACTATACTGGGCATGTCAGTTGTAAGTCAATTGTAGTAATTCAAGCAAGAAAAAGTGAAATATAGAAATGACAAAAGAACAAAAGTTGAGAACATAAGAGTAATAAATTTAGAAGGGCAAGGTTAGTTTATCTTGGCTTACGGTTGAACTTACTCCAATACAGACTAAAAAATAAATTGACACTGGCACGAGGGGATTCAAATACAAACCTCACATAGATAACGAACCCTCTGGTCCGCCTGAACAATGGACATGCTTATGCCAAGCAGATTCAAAACATTATTTCTATATGTATTATCTTTGTTTTAATTATATGATTTACTAATCTACAAAATATAATTTTTCAACGAAGCCCCTTCACACCATGTAGGTCCTCCCCTTCTGATTTGATAGATGAAGGTGGTTAAATCACATGCTAACATTGTACATATTTCTAACACCATCTTGGTATTTATTGATGAAATTTATGGATTTAGAAAAAGAATTTTTTTATGATTGAGACATTCTAGAATCTAGCTACAGGGATATTGATAAACAACATTTCTGTTGTCTTCATTATCTGATATAACTGTAAAACAAGCCTTATCTTTCTAAAACTATTAATTTTGGCAGTAGCAAGTGCATCCATGGGGAACTATTTTTTGCACTTTACTCTCTTGTTGAAACAACTACTTCAAAAGAATCACCAATTTTGGTATTATCAAATTATGTGACCATTGCATGCTCTGAGAAGCAATTACAAGCAATATCAGGGCTGAGCTAGAATAAACAAGTTAGGTTGCGACAACGCATTTTAAGCTGGCATTCACTTGTAAAAGATCAAACAGAAATCCTGATTACCGAAATGATACAAAGTAACAAAAGTCTGAGGGTGTTATCAGCCATTATACTATTGCTCTATAAAATCTACACTTCATCAGGAGCCAGATGTGATGCATAACTAGCCACATCCTATACCTTCAAGATGCATATCACACTGGAACCAATATCCTAGATGCAATTTTGAACATGATGCAAGTGACAACCGAAAAAATCAAGAAAATGCCAAAGTCTGACACCTTAATGGCCACAAAAAGTTGTTGCAAATCAATTGCTCTTCAGATCACCATAATACATCGCTAACTTAAAATATCACTCTTTTTGAACCACAATGCGTAGCTAGCTAAAAAAGAGTTCTCAACAAGGAAAACAACAATGAAAATCTAAGTATAAGACATCCAATCAGAAAGATTTGGGGGTTGAAGAAAATATCATGGAAGTATGTTAGTATTTGAACTTAAACCTTGATGAAGATGAAATTAAAACCCAAACTGAAAAAGACAAAAACTAATTATGGTTTCCTCCGACTCTGTCTTGCATATAGACAAAGCAAACTGCTGTACAATATTGGTGTATTCACGAGTAGTTGAATAAAAGAAAATGACCTTACAAAAATTATTATTTTATTTACACATCTCCTGTGAAGAGGGTCATATAACTAGAATACCATAAAACCGATCTTCTATACTCACTAAACTGCTAGAGAGTCATCACCTGTTGGGTTCCAGTTAGGAGTTTTAAACTCTCCCTCTTCTACATTACCATCAAAATAGCCCAGCACTTCAATACAAAAACTGTCTATGTATTTTTGTCAAAAGCATAAAACATTTCATTTATTTATTAGGATAAAGAGGATTAAGCAGCATCCAATCTAAACCCATATTGAAGCTTAAGGTCAGAGGCATATCCAGGAGGGGATCACCGGGTTCACGTGAACCCATGCTCCTCTCCTGAAATCATATATAATAGTGTTATATTTTTTAAAAAAATATTTAAATTTAGATATGTGAACCACACTTGAAGTGCAATTATGATTGGGTGCACCTCTCTAAGTGAGGTTTGAAATTTGAATCTTTTATTTATCATGTTTTTTTTTCCTTTTTAAAATTGGGTATAATGCCTCCCTAAGTGGTTTGGATAGGTAAAATAACTTTGGTCCTATAATTTTAAATTTTTTATTATTTTTAGTGATAAGAACCTACTAAAGGTTAAACCGATCAAATTTATATCTTAGGTCCACCTTTTCGTAATAATGCAATCATATCTCAAAATCCTGAATACACATCTGCTTAAGGTTAGCAGTTAGCACCTATAGTAAGGAAAAAAGAATGTAACTAACATAACGGTATTGAAATCTAACCTTATCATCAACGGTAACTTTGAGCTCCAAGCCCTTGGTCTTCTTCTTCATCTTATACAATCTACGACCTAATATCACAAACCCCATCACAGCAGCAGCTACAGAGAAGGCCCACATAGGCCTAACCCTGAACACACTATACTTCAGAAGCTCCAATGGCACCTTCCACCACACCACACTACTCTTCTGCTCTCCTGCTTTACTAACTTCTACTCCAACAATTTTATCCCTTTTTTCACCTTCAACCGTCTCATTTTCCTCCTTTTCTTCTTCTACACAAGACTCTGACATCTCTTCAACATCCCCAAACTTGACACCACCAAGTCCAACTCGATCAGAATCAGGCCAAAATTCCTTCCGAGTCTCACTACCTATATCATCAATATCTCCAAAATCCACTTCCATTTTTGAGTTTTGCACAACACCCACATCGGCTTTACCCTCACTCTCCATCTCTTCGATTTCACCAAATCCCATTTGTAATTTTGAATTTTCCACAACACCCACCTCGGTTATACCCTCAAGTTCCCTTAATTTCACTTCATTTTCACCACCCATCTCATCAATTCCTCCAAGACCCAGGTGTCCTTTCGGGTTTTCTAGCATACCCACATCAATTACCCCCTCAAATTGATGATCTGATTCCTCAGAGCCCTTTTCAACACCATAAGCATGAAAAGGAGTAGCCATGGAGAAGTAATTGGTTTGAATAAGAGCCTCTGTTTCAACGAAAGTATCGTGGTTTTTGGTTGAGTTGAGATCGAGCTCGGAGTCCGAAGGTGAGTTTGGGTGGAGTAGCTCCCAGTCTTGAAGCTCCGTGGACTCAACATCCATGGTTGTTGATCAAAGGGTGAAGGAAACCCTAAAACAGATATTAGGACGAAGAGAGGGTGGCGGTTTTGAATGGCTTCAACTACCTTCTGGATTGGTTACCCACAACATGCAGTTGAGATTATTTTCACCTCCTAAAATAATTTATATAATCTACTAGGAGTAAATTTTTATGTTACCTAAGACCACAAATTGGACACATGATAAGTTAACGACATACACAAACTTTTATATGATTTTACCCTGAATTAATGGGTATTCTTTCATTGGAATAGAGACTTCTATATACGGATAATATTTTAATTACTGTGATTTATGGTATTATTTATATAATTTTTAAATATATTATTTAAACTGTAACAATTTATGTTGTATTGATAAAATTTTAAGAGTTCATAAAAAAAATTTAAGTGTCTTTCAAAAAATTTAATTTTTGACTTATTATACTTTTTACGTTATTTTCAAATAATATAAGGTTACTTTCTATCCCCCAATTTATGTTATGTTATTAAAATGATGTAAAAAGTATTATAAGTTACAATAATTATTAACTTAAAAATTTAAAAGGCATATAAAATATTAAATAGTTCTCAAAATATTAGTGTCACATAAATTGAATAGAGAGGGAAAAAAGTTGGATCTACCATTACACAATCATCGCTATAAAAGATATCGATTTTCAATGTATCTCGTTTATTTTGATTCTTAAATTACTCTTTGTTAGTGTCATCACTGATCTGATACATCACTGTCACAGTAGCCTTTGTTTTATGCCGTGTATCATATTCATAATTAAGGTGTTAATACATAATCCTAATGTTGTTGAATATTCGATTAGTTTTATCATGTTCAATATAAAATATTGTTGATACATAAACACTACATAATGTATCGTTTACATTTATCAAGTTCTTTAATGTATCATTAATCTTATTCAAATTTAAAAGGCTATATAGACAGTAATAAATCAGTTGTGTGTTATGTATCTGCACTCTTTAATATTTGTTATGTGTTACCCAACTTAGAATGCGATGTATATGTACATATTACCCAATAATAATCTTGATACATAAATCATAATATTCTATAACTGGAGCACTGTGTATTAGATCCAACAATAGGTATATGATATATATCCATTATTTGGCAAACTAAAACTACATGTATCTGATACTTAATAGCTAGCACACAGTAATGTATTGATCTAAAATCAAACATTTTATGGGCAATCTTTACTTATCTAATGTATCAGATAGAATTACATACAGTACTTAGCAATTTACTAAATATTTTAGCAATAGTAGTGTATCATGAGTAATATATCTTTCTTGTCCACAAGGTATCTCGTCTAGTTGAAATCTATCACAATTACATATTTTTCGCTTATGGCAAACAATATATCTTCTTCCAGCATCAAACTAACACATAACGACACAATTTTATAACAATCTTATAACATATATCAGATACATTACAATAATCAATGATACAACCATTCACAAAAATCCAAGATTGATATATATTAATGTATCATCCATAATTTTTCTTGATCAAAACAAGTAATTTATATATCTTGATTGTTACACTATTTATATGCAGAATATACACAATAACAGTCTGATACATTTATACAAATTTGTGATAAATACACTCGATATTCAAAACGTATTTGATCCATCTCAATTGTTAATCCATTTATTACATGTATCATATATAATATATTATGTTGATACATTTTTATACAAATCACATCCAGATACAAAATAATGACCACATCATAATCCATAGATACAAAATTATTATACACATGCATCGTTTACCACTAATGTATCATGACTTACATATTCACATCAAAATGACAAAACAAAACGTATTCTTCAACCTTTTGCAACAAAGTCTTAACTTGTCCCCTCAATAAATCCTCGCAAGATTCGAGAGTAACTAAGTATTTTGCCCGACAAGTAATTTTTTTTGAATATTTCTGAAGATGGGGTCTCTAAATTCTCCATAGCAAGACCAACAATGAGGGAATCATTCGTTATATAAATCAATGGTGATTGTTTCCAGTTTTGTTTCTTGATTTCGTCAATATTTTTTTCTCAGATTCTTCATTTTCTCTGAACAAGAAATTAACTAACTTTTCTGAAATCAAATTAAAATTTAAAAACGAAAGATGAAAAGTGGGAATATATAGAAACTCACTAGTTGACAGAGGGATCTTGTTAGCAATGTTAGTAGCAACCAAGGTTTTCCAATCAGTTTTGCATGATACATTGAATTCAAATTACTCAACGATTACGAATTGATGATTTGAAAATCGTGAATTATTTGTCCAAGCATCTACAATGGCGGCTTTGATATTCAAGATTTCGAATTGGTAGAAAAGATGAAAATAATATTTTTGAATTTTGTGAAGGTGTTACAAATTGGAATGGAATGATATCAATTCGTCTACGTGATTTGTGGGAAATGAAAAATCAGTTATGCATAATTTATGGGAAAAGAAAATCAGTTATGCGTGATTTGTGGGAAAGAAAATCAATTTTACATTAATATTCCATATTAAGCGCAACAGACAAGTTTATAATTTATCATATATAATGTATCCGGAGGAAACTTATGTATCCAAATGACTGATTTTTAAGGGATTTTTGTAAAATAGAAAATAATAGGGATAGAATGTAATTTAAGGTCTTACACTATGAGATTTAGGTAAGTTACACATAGGGAGTAAAAATAGAAAGAGAAACGTGTACAACTTTATGTATCTGGAACAATGGAGTTTGGAAGGAAAAAGAGGAATTTTTAAAATATTTTAAAATGATAGGAAATAATGAAAATTATGAAAAATAAAGGTGTGTATATAGATAATTTATCCTTTAATTATTTCCCTTCATCTATAAAAAAACTAGTGAAGAATTAATTATTGTTTAGTCAGAAATTTATCATTATATTTGGTAAACATCCTATTGAAAGAAGTGTCAATCAATTTTTGTAGAATTTTTTAGCACGTGATCACACATGAAAATCCTTTCTTTGATAAGCCAAACAATTTTTTAGTAATTAATAAGGTTACTAAAAAATCTAGTGGTCTTATCACCCCTAATTTACTAATTCCAAAAAATTAAATATGTATTACATGCAAGGAATGGAAAAAAAGACATAAATCAAGCATTGCGGTATTCAATGGTAAATTTCATTTTTAATGATAAATTGATATTTTCTTTTTTCTAATGTGGGTGGAAAATGTGGTATCAACATATCAGTTTTTTATCTTTAAAATTCAATTTGACGATGTGACCGACTATCACTCCTCATTCGCCATTGTAAATGGTGAAGTGAGGCATTATATTTCTCATCCAATCAACGACACATGCCCTTTGCTTTTATGAGGATTACCATCTATTTTCTAGCTAAGGTAAGTCTTCTATGAGTATTACCATCGATTTCTAGCTGATGTAAGTTTTCTTATACGTAAAAATGAAGTTGTTGGTCAATTTTACGTGGAGTAATTGCGTTAATTTTTCAGATTTTGTCTCTTCTCTCCATTAATTGCTTTGTTTATTCTGTATTCAAGTTATATGTATTATATTATCTTTTGTTTGTGTAGTATAAATTTTGGACAATTAGACAGTATGACTGACGTAGCTTCAATCAATATTTGATAGAATCCTTTATGGTATAGTTGTTAGTTAGAGATTTCAGAAACTCATATATTTCTATTCAAGTTACTCGAGTTTTCTCTACTCTCCTTTTACTTTTCTCGATGCTAATTGTGTATCTCAAATAATGACAACTTCTCCACATATATCCCTCAATCAGGAGGCTATGGAGTTGAAACTGTCATTTGTGGGAATTGCTAACTTTTACTTTTGATGATTATCCCTTTTTAAGGCTTTTGAACTTGTCTACTCTCATTTCTCCACACTGGATTCACCCATTTCTTTTCTACAAATGGGTCGAGTGTGAACCTCTTGGGGTCTATTTTGGTTACTATTTTTTTTGTCTCACTCTACTGATGGATTATCGGTTGAGGTGAGACGCATATTGAATTTTTCTCAGATTGACTTGGTAGGAGAAACTTTTTTTTTTTGTGATTCTAGGTTTTAAAAACATTCTTCCTTTTGCTCGGTAAACATGGAGAATATCTTTTTATAACATAAGAACCATATACCTCCTAATTGTTGGGTTATGAAGGTGATTAGGGCGTCGTGCAGAAACTTCAAGTGTAAATCATATGGTTGATAAATAAGAAGACAAAAATTTATACTAAAAACATAATATTACTATATGAAAACTAATATAAGAGAAAAATATTAAAACTATTGAGCGAATAAATCTCCCCATAAATTAAACTCTTAAACGACTACCTTGTGAATTCTATTGTGTTATGCTATGAGAATAGGGATCTTCCATTTATAGATCTCCAAAATTTTCCTCTAAGGAAATAATAAACCAAATATGGAAGAAAATTATATTTTCCTTTCAGAAAAAGTTCAAGCATTTTTGGTAATACTTTGACTTTTCTTTAAAGAAAAAATAAACTTCAAATAAGGAAAAAAAATCAGGGCAAAACCCTAACAAATCTCCCATTTTGACTGGATTTTCTTGAAAAAACTTGATCCACCTTCTTCACATGCATGATAATCTTCGTTCTTCACATAATCTTCATCACTGCTGCTTGCCATGGTTAAAAATAGAGTTTAAAATATATGGGTTAAAAATAGAGTTTAAAATATATGGGTTAAAAATGATTTTAAAATATTTTATTTTTATTTTCAAAGATGCAGCAACAAGAATGTTGAAAATATGGTTTACATCTCTTCTCTACATGTAGCTGGACAAAAATCTTCATTATCATCAAATTTATTGCAAATTGATTTGAAACTGCGATGAACCTGTCTTCAACCCCGTTCAATTGGATCATTTAACCATGTGCTCTGATACCACTTGCTGGGTTATGAAGATGATTAGGGCGTCATGCGGAAGGTTACAATTGCAAATCATATGGTTGATAAATAAGACGACAAAAACTTATACTAAAAACATAATATTATTATATGAAAACTAATATAAGAGAAAAATATTAAAACTATTGAGAGAATAAATCTCCCCATAAATTAAACTATTAAACGACTACATTGTAGATTTTATTGTGTTATGCTATGAGAATAAATATCTTTAATTTATAGATCTCCATACTTTTCCTCTAAAGAAAGAACAAACCAAATATGGAAGAAAATTATATTTACTATCATTGGGTGTATCATATACTTTATTAGGTCCGTTGCTTAAGCAACATAAAATAAGTATAAATTGGTCTCAGCCATGTGGTAAATCAATTGATTTAATTTGCTATAAACGTATATATAAGCTATATCTATCATGTGCAAGGTCTTGATAGCTAAAAGAAAAATTCTTTCCTTACTACATGTCGTATGTGATTCAAAAGAAAGCTTACATTTTGGACCTTTGGAAGATTTAGAAATTGGTATTGTTAACAACTTGAAGCAGTAGTTTGCATAAGGTATTTTTCTTCCTCTTTATTTGAGCCTTCAACATTTTGTCCTTTATATATTGAGGCTGTTGGATTTGTTCATTCTTTAAAATGGTGAAACTGAGTCTTCCAACAAAAAATATATATTTTTCTACCGTTAAATAGCTCCCACTTCGTTTATATATGCATCAGTTCATGTGTACTTCGAGCTATATTATTTCTGGATGATTCAACAGAGTCTGTATTTTGCGTCAAATGATCTTTTCAAAAATTGAACTATAAAGGTGAATGATTATACTGAGTAGTAGAGTTGCACTTCCTCAATTGAGGTGAGGAATGTATGATACCCAATATTCTGTTGTCAATGATAAAAATGTAGTCATTTTTTTTCTTACGTTTTAGTATGGTAAAAAGTACTAAGATGTTTCTCGCCTAAATATGTGCATTCATCTGTAAAGTTCCTTCATGAAAGCTTTTCCCTTTTTTATGACAACGTAATATGTAGTTGTTCCAGTGTAGCATCCCGCACAACACAAAGGAGAGGTTACCGCACTAAGCAAGTTCCGAGGGACAAGTTTGATCAAGAAAGTACTTATATGCCCTTTTTTCCCCTTCCTGATTTAGTTGGGATTAAGAATATGGATAGTTTATGTCTCTTAAATATATAGTTAGATAAATACCTATATTATACCTAGAAGGATGTTTCTATTGTTAGGATTATAGTGTAAGAAGAATTCCTTCCAACATAGTGATCTTTTGGGATTTGCAACTAAACAAATTAAATATGATATTTTTATTTTTCTCAAAAAACGTATATACCAGAAAACAATTTCTTGCTTGCTAGCAACTAATCTTCATAATAAGCAACAACAATAAATAGATAACAAAATAAGACTTGGGGGGAAATAAAAGAGATTATAGATGATATCGAGCTTAGTTTTAAGCAGATCGAGAAATTTGACATACTCGACTATCCTCCGTATGATCATCACTTCTTGAAATATGACAAAATTTTTAAGAACATGGGATTAGAAAGTGCTTTTCGCTTAAGGATTGAAAAAGAGTGGCATTTGTTAGAGAAGGCCCCCTACTCCTAAAGATTGCAGGTTCAAATCGTGACCCCCCAAATCAATGGAGTTGCAATCACATGAGAAAGGTGTACTCATTACTTAAGTGCACATTATATATTTGGTCAACTGTCAATTAATAGTCTTAATTGTATCTTACAATGATATTATATCATTCATAATTTTTCAAATACTAGCACATCACTTCTTGTAGCGGAGCCTCTCAAATAATGTCAAAGGAAAGGAAATGTATTTTTAGAAAACTAAAAGGTGTAAATTCATAGTGCTCTCTTGCAGGCGCTAATTACTGTCATAGATTTTTCCACCTTTGGCAGCGTATTACTATTCATTTACAATTTTTGGTTGCATAGAGCGAGATAACACATTCTAAGAAATTATTTTTCTCTTTTCAGGAAAGCCTCTGAAAAATCTACAAAATAATTAGGAGGATACGATTTTCAACCAGTCTTTTCATCCAGACATAGCAAGTAATGAATCAGATGAAGTCTAAGTCGAGCTCATTCTTTACTTTCTTCCACATTAGAGAAAAGCTTTGAGGAATACTATGTGAGAATGCATATGCTCAGAGGGAAAAATATAACACTAATACACAACACTGCAGAGAAGCAATGTTCATGCTCTGTTATTCTTCGAGACCTCATTAAGAATAACTGCGGCCTCTGAAAAAGGCATGCTCATGAAAAATCCTCCACAAATTGCAACGACCACATGCTTAGTCACAAAATTTATCAATCTATAGAATATCTGCCTCAAATGCATATATGTAAGGTAGTGTTTTGGGCACCGCTTATGCTTTTTGTTAAACCTCCACCATGTGTCATGTAGTGTTTCACCTTGCAACTGCTTGTGAGCACCTATCTCATCTTTCAACTGTAATTCTTTTGATTTTGGGAAAAAATTGTCCAAATAGGCTTCTCTCAATTCCACTCAGTTAGTGATCAAATCATCAGGGAGTTCATTTAGACAATTTGTTGCGTCTCTAGTCAGAGACGGTGGAAATAACCTCAAACATATAATTGTTTGGCTAACTCCTGGGACTTCAGTTGACTTACAAGTTCCTACAAAGTTTATCAGATATTGATTAGCGTCCTCATCATCTGTTCCTCTAAATAATCCTTTTAGGTTCAATAACTAGATCATTTTGCTGGTGATGGTGAATTTTACTCTTAGATGCAATGGTGGGAGCATTATAGCTCCAGTTTCTCCAGCCCCATCCATGTCTGGATCATCGTCATCAACAACTACATGCACCTGTTGTTAACCTCCTCTCCTTGGGGCTAATGGTTGTTGCTGAAGGACCAACTCTTCCTCTTCTTCATCCTCAATTGCTACCTTGTTCGGGTCGTTTGCATTGTGCTTGGCACCCCTTGCTTGTCCCTAAGCATCGTGTTTCAGTCTCTGCCTCTATGCCTCAAGTTATTGAACATTAACCATTCTTCCAATAGATCATGCAAGCTTAGGACCGTATGGAATTAAAGGTACTCCCTTACTTTAGGTATTTCGCATACACTACTTAAGTTCCCTGGAGACGACATGGACAAGAAACAAGAAGTAAAATTAGGAAATACCTTACAAACTTAAATAATTGCTAGTAGAATATTTCTAAACTGAATTCCCCGGTAGTGGCACCAAAATTTAATACTTCCTCCATCCCATTTTATATGTCACCTTTTTACTTTGCACTTGCATTAAGAAATGATGTAACTTTACCCTTCTACCCTTATTTAATATTTTCTTAAGTCAACTTTATTAATAAATGACAAGATTAATTAACTATTCTATCAAGGGTATAATAGGCAAATTATGTATAAATTTTATAAAATGACAAGTATTGTGGTCCAGCTATTTATAGAAAGGAATGACATATAAAATGGGACGGAGGGAGTATGTCCAAACTTACACTTCAATTAAAAAATATAAATGATCGAAGTCAATTACAAAACTCAACAAGAGTTGAGGTCGATCCCACAGGAAATTACAAAAGAAATAAGTTTACTAGTTCTTATGTTCAGTTGCAGATGATATTCCAAGGAATAAAACTAAGAACGTAAAGTAAATTTGGTTTTGATTTATGTTCAAGTGACTGATAGTAACTAGCATTCAGCGTAACAGTAACATGTGATAGTTCCAAAGTTTGATTATCAATTATAATAGACCTAGATTATGTTCCCCATAAAACTCGAACTATGATAAACGCTCAACTACACTTCATTCAATACTAACTGTAGGCGGTCACAATCTAGTATAAACCCAACAAAGGTTTGAAATATATTCACATGCATATCATTCAAATCACCCATTTGTCATTTTGCCCGTAGTGATTATCGTTGTCACTATCATGGTTGCTCATTTTGTAAATGGCCTTCAATTCAGCCAACAACAACACAAAGCAATAATCCACTACAACTACAAATTTGCAAATTAATTTCTCCAATAGAATTCTCAACCACCATTCTCTGGCAGTGGTGCCATTCTTAATAACTCTCAAAGTACTCTTCAAAACAAACTTAAAAAGTATGCAGTCGTTGTCAATAAAAAATACCCAACTAAGAATCGGGGTCGAATCTCACATAGAATTGTATATCATAGAAAATTCTATCATGAAATTTGGATTGCAAAATCATTCATTTATAATAAAAAAAAGTGGGTTGAAGATTCAACCAATTTAATTAAAGGATTTAGTTATCGATGGTCACAATTAAATAAGAATTTTGGAAAATTTAAGAAGTAACAAGTGATCTAGGGTGCGGGAATTGGAAATCAATGTCACATAGGGGTAATTGTGTTGATACTAAATAACCCAATACCTTACTCATGCTATGACATTGATTTCCAATCTCATAGCATCATCTCATAGAATCTTCTTTCGGTCTCATCTATGTGTCATACTAAATAACCCAATACCTTACTCTATTCTTTTTTTCCGATGCAGAAATAGGAAAAATAGACCTGACCCATAACCTCTATTTTCAAGCAAGTTACAAACATCAAACCTAAATTTCTAGTATAAGACTAATTACCCACTCGCAATCTCTTTCGAGCATCAATCAGAGATCGGAAGTAGGAATTAAGTTTACAACCTTAACCCATAAGTTAACCCCATGATAATTAGCCCAAATCCTTGTATGAACAATATCAAAATAGAGCATGACACAATACCCACTACATTAAATCAACACCCAACCCCATAATTACACCTCTTGATCTAGGGATTTTAGCCGCCCATCATAAAAAGCAAATAAATTATACCATTCATGAAAGCAACCATGGGTAACATGAAATTAAACAATTACAAGCAAACTCACTTTGAATTCAACTTTAATTTATCAATTTAAAGGACAAAGTTGAAACCCCACCCCCCAAAACTAGAAAGTATTCTTCACAAGGTAAAGTGTTTTCTCTCAAGTTTCCCACTTTTTGAATTCTTCACACGCAAACTCTCATTTTCTCTCTCCTTTGAGCTATTTATGATTTCCCCAAAATCTGTCCCAAAAATCAATGCATGACCCAATGGGACTCACTAGTCAGGCTCACCAATCACAATGGGGGATCATCAACTGCTCTCCAGGTCGCCTTTCTCTTGTTCTAGGCTTCATGTGTTTGAACCTCAGTCGACAAGCTCGTTCAAGTCAGCCTTTCACATTCAGCGAATAACAGAGCACCAGCCTAGTTCAACTTTCAAGACTTCAATTGTTCTCCTTGTATTATCCCTTTCGGCGATGGTCAACATGTTCGCCTTTTGCATTCGGTGAGCCACCATTCTATTTGTAGTTCGCTGACCTTCCTCAATTAATACAAGTGTTGTGCACTGTCAATTTGGGCGAGGTCATACCCATTAAAAGATCCACCTTTCTTTTTTGGCTATCAACAGTGTATATTTTATACTTCTTTTCACATTTTTGGTCATTCTTTCAAACATTCATCATTGTCTTGTCCTTAGGCCTTTTTTTTTTACTCTCCCTAGGAGCTCCCACCCCTTTTGCTCCCTTGGTGACTCGAACTCGCAACCTTCGGGTTGGAAGTGAGGGGTGCTTACCATCCGAGCAACTCCCTCTCATCTGTCCTTTAGCCTTCATAGCTACAAACCATAATAAAATATCATTAGAATATGAAATAATTTGGCATTAAGAACACTAATTTTTTTTAAAATCTAAATAGGCCTCAAATGAGTAGTAAATCTACAACTCATCACATTTCTTCACTCCTTTTGAACTGTTGATGCAACACTATTTCCTTCCTCACGTTGATGGGCCCTTGGTCGCGTGTTCATGGAAAGCAAAATTTGTGGCCTCTGTGTTCGCATATGCCTCGCCTCAATCCCTCAGGGTTTCCTCCCAAGCCTTCACGTTCGTGGACCTCTTTCCGCATTCATGAATGCCTAGCGTCCTAGACCTTCATGTTCACGGGCCTTCTACTACGTTCCGTAAGGCTTAGCTGCCTGAGTTCCACATTTGCATGGGGAAGGCCTCCGCGTTCATGAAGGGTTAATTCTTGGTAGTTATAAGTTTTAGTTGTATTTTTCAGCATGCATTTCTCAAAGAAAGATTTGATATTTCTGCGATTTTCTGAGAAAATTCTTGATGGACTCATGTGATTCTTGTTGGGTTGCATCGGGGAATTGCGTGGGCACATTTTGGGGTCATTGAATCTTCTGCTAACCTTATTAATTCCCATAAATTTCTCTTTCATTAATTTTTTTTATCCTTGTTGAGCTAACTCTTGGAGGGATTATTTTGGCTTAATAGTGGTTCATATCGTGCCCATTTTCGAGGCACAACTTTGTTGAACAGTTTTGAACATCATGAAGGATTCAATTTTTTGACTTCATGTGCGGGTCCCACGATTGCATTTTTGGGTTTATGTTTCCAATTTTCAAATTCTTATATTAATATGGCTAAAGTTATGCTTTTTTTTGTGTTCACATCGCATTGTTGATAGCTTGACACCATTCAGACGCTCTTCAATAAGTAAAAGCACTCGAGTGTTGGCTGAATTGAAAGAAGAGCCCCAATGTTCATTTCATTGAGGGAGTTGTCTAAACTTTATGAAATATCTTCACTAGTTTCCCTTTCAAAAGGTTAGAATCTCAAAATTAACACACATTCATTAACCAAAAATAAACATCAATCTTTAGATTAAGAAAACAAAACATATGCAATTACCGTAAGAAGTCATATGAGAAAATTGTAACACCAGTTTAAAGTGATTTTTTCTTCTTCAAAAGTTTGAGCTGAACAAAAGTCGAACTTAGGACCTCCCACTCAAGAGTTACAGTTTCAACCCCAAGGTCAACAAGCAGCTTAGTAAATTAGAAATAATATTATCGACTTTCAAGTATTTATGGCAGAGTCATAGTGCCGAGTGTATATGTATGCTCTATAAACACAATTACCTTTTTCTGTTCTTTTATTTTTTTCACTTATCTAAATACAATTACTTATTTATTATGCCCAATTAGATTTACATTGTAGCTTCAATTTATTTTATAAAATTGACACGGATATAGAAAATCATCTCAATAATATAATATAAAAAATAAATAACTATGCTATTGAACTCTCTCTTTTATTTTAAGAAACTAGATACAAAGCGCCCCAATATTCGTTACTTTATTTGGCTCAATGTGGCCCGGAAAAAAAATAGGATACTCAACTAATTTTTTTTATCAATATCTTAAGTTGTTAGTTATTGTGATTCATAGTAATTTTAATTTAGTTTTCAAATAATTATTTTATTCTCTCTCAATTTATGTGACACATGTAAATTTTTTAGAGTCAATTAAATTTTTAATTTAATTTTTTAAATATAGTTATAAAATATTATGATTTATAGTACATTTTACATAATTGTCAAATAATATATTTCATCCATATGTTCCAAATAATATGACATAGGTGAAATTTTGAAAGTTAACTAAATTTTTAATAAATAATTAAATTATTAATTATCATGATTTATAGTACTACTTTTTTTTATATAATTTTTAAATACCTATATTAAATGATAACTAAAAGTAAATCAATTAGATCTTTTCTTAAGGTAACTATTTAGCAAGGTTTGACAGCTTCACGTGACATTCATTGCGTAAAACAAAAGAGAATAAATGAAGTTGCATAGAAGTGATGCATGAGTTATATAGGGCAAACCACATAAATTCCACTAGTTTGAGTCTTAATTACTAAAATTTTCAATAGTTTCAATTATTACTTCATCTATCATATTTCATGCTTAAGATACATGAGTCTGAATCCATGAGATACATGTATCTGCCAAATTTTAAAATTGAGATACAAAATTTATTTATTTAAATTAATTGGTTGTAACTGATTTCCTTAATTAGAGGAGTAATTGAGGATTTTCAAAATACATAGATAATTAATTTTATTTTATTATTCTTTGAAATAGTAAATTCATTAATATTATTAATATAAGATAAAAATATGTATATCTTGGTAATGTAATTTGATTAATTTCAAATTATTACTCTTAAAATAATAAATTCATTAATTTGATGTAACTATTATCAATATATGATGTATCCAACAAACTAAACACTTAGATACATTAGTGTCATACAAGTACACTCATATGCATCATAGAAGTATCTAGCATTAATTTCATGTATTTGTTAAACGTATCTAGTATTAATTTTATGTATCTATTTATCTATATATCTAATATTAATTTTATGTATCTTTTATATTTATCTAGTATTAATTTGATGTATCAAGTATCAATTGCATATGTTATATCCAAAAATATGTATCTCGAATACATAGTAAGCATATACATCTAATTATGTGTATCTAAATTTCATACGTTATATCCAAAAACATGTATCTCGAATACACATATACATTTAATTATGTGTATCTAAATATGAAATGTAGCTGAAACACGTTAATTTAGGAACAAATCACGACTGTAGAGTATCTATCGTATCATTAATATCATCGTGTTGTTAAAAATCATGTATCTGAAATTTAATGGTGGATACATATACATGTTCAGATACCCCATTACTAAAAATACAACTCAGATCTTAATTAAGATTACTACTTATTGGATACACATGTTTCAAGGGCTATATCAAAGTAATATTGGTACTACCACATCCATGTCACGGTAAACAAAGAAAGCCTTAGAAGAGCATCAACAAACAAAAACTCTCTACAATACTCCCTTTGATCCTTTTGCGTTGTGGCATAACATAATCAAAACTAAGATCCATTTCTTTTGGAGACAAACAAT
>JAJOOS010006206.1:0-38360 GCA_029582725.1 Solanum chiquidenum | reverse complement strand
ATTGTAATTTGAAGTTGGAATAGAGTTTTGGAAAATGTTTTCCTTAAGTTTTGAAGGGAAGTCATTTTCCTTAAATTTGAGGAAAATGAGTTGATTTGAAAAACATTTTCCAAAACATTTAACCCAACCAAACATGAGAAAATTGGAAAACATTTTTCGGAAAATGTTTTCCTTCATACCAAACACACCCTTAGTATGACCTATATATTTGTCTCAGATCAGCAAAGATTGGAAATTTACCATTGAACAAGGTAGTCTTATCTCTAGTATCCTTGTATTGCCGTAGACATTGAAATAGACGAAATAGATAAGGCAATACAAGAACTATAGGAATTGCAACAGAGTGACTGCCACAAACAGAATCAGCTTCAAACCATGCAATGGTAGCAACCTGCATACGCATGATTATTGATTTTTCAGATAATTAATGCCAAGAATTCAAACAAATTCTGATATATTTGGTCCTTTCAGAATATACAGAGGCAAAAACTATGAATTCGTTTTAATACAGTGGGGAAAAAGTTTAAGATATATTTCACTAGCAATTATTGGATTTAGGAAGGCAGATGTTAATAATCCATGGTGGACTGAGAAATCTTAACATTTTGATAACGTGAAAATCAGTGTAGAAAAATATACCATTTATCTCTAGGGTGGTTGAAGCATCACATGGAAAGAAAGTTGGTCAACTCATCTATAAGATTTTCTGACATTTGAAAAATTAAAATATACCATCACAAAGACACCATTTCATTTTTAGTGAAAATCATATGCAAGTTACTCTTACTACTAGATCGATCAACCAGAAAGGAAAGAAAAAGAACCTATACGTTTTCCCTATTCAATTCTTAGCACACTTTGGGACTCAACCTCCTCTTTCCAGGTCACTAAATTATAATTATGCAGCAAGAAACTTTCCCCTGGGGAAAAAAATAGGATATCTCCTACAAAGGGTATTTCGAAGTCAGTCTCTCTACAATCAACATACATTTTAAAGGGTCGTTGGGTTCATAATGTACTACTTTTGCATGATATATACTATGGGATTATTATGAGGTGTAAAATAATACAAAAAATATTTTGTGAAAGAGTGAAACAATATATGGACTGTTGTGAGGGATTGGGATAACAAAGTAAAAGATTAGATTTTGGGATAACAAAGTAAAAGATTAGTTTTTGTTTACAACTTTGACTTGCGATAAAATTTTGTCATGAACAATTCTAGCTTTTGATGTAAACATAACTACGAAATTCAAACATATGACTCATACATATTAATTTATTGAAGAAGAAAACACAAGTTCAATTAATTATATGCCCACATTTCTACAAAGCATTGGTAACACAAATGTCGGACATATATATTGAACATAAATATATAAGTCTTTAAACATTCTGAAAACCTAATCAAATAAAAAATTAACTATATTTACATAATGATATAAAAGGGATATTCCAGTCATTTCCAAGGGTTTACACGCCGATTCTTAATCAAAAACTTATAATACCAAGTATTAATATGAATTTGGTGTACAACACATAAAGCATGTATCTAACTATCAAAGAAGGTCTCTGATTTGGTCTCATATCTGAGTACCAGGCACACCAATACCACCCAGAGACTTAGTGTTAGTGCTGATATTAAATATATTTTGAAAGTGAGTGATATATCCACATCCAAGTAGAAGTAAAATAATAAATTCTAACACTCTGTCAGTCATCTTTGATTTACTCTCTTTGAAAGAGAAGAAACAGAAAGTAACTAACCTGCCGATGAACCATTCTGCAAACTGAACGCTCCAAATCTGAAAATACCTGTGCATTATGAATAGCATTAGCATTGCCAGGGGCACAAGTTTTTCTGTTGTAATTTCCTTTCCTTTTTTTTTTTTTTCGTGATCTAAGTTCCATTTCCCATCGAGAGGTTATGATACTGGTAAAGAGTCCTATCCTTCTCCTTGGGTTATGAAATAATTCAATAGCTCCGGGCTCTTTCGGAGATCGAGATTTTTTTTTCATCGAAAACGAAGAAGGCCGAGGATGGCCTACGGTGCGTCTTATCTGAAGGGAACACGCTTTTTTGACCGCCGTGGTATGATTGCCGGGCCCTCTCCTTACAGTCAAGTGGCTTTCAGCTCCTCTCCTCGTTCCGCCCTTCCTATTGGGATAGCAGCCTTCGGGCTTTGCCTGCCCTTTCTAATAAAAGCGAAAGAGGAAAGGTGTTTTCCCATTCGATTGATTGATTCAGAGTCCCGAACCGAAGCCCAAGCCCCATGATGAGTACGCGTTTTTATATAGGATCAAACGGCTTTTGTTCGATCGAGGGTCAGAGATAGATATGAGCTAGCATTTTTTAAACACTGAAAGAGTGATATTAGAATATACCTGAGAAGGAAGAAAGTTGAATCAGCAAAATGGCATGATTCAACAACTGATGAATTTTTAAAGGAAAGAAGAGGTTGTGTACCTTTGACATAGAAGTTAATATATCAGCCAGGAAAAAGTCAGCAAAAGCTACTGCCTGCATTCACTCCAAAAAGAATCAAATTACAACTTTAGTGCATGACTTCAGGAAGGAAGCTTTATTATATCTGATTCACATAATGAATCATATTTTATTAGTCTTGTAAAACTGTTTCATGAAATTGAAAACTAGGATTAAGATACTCCGAGAAAAGAATATACTTTGGTCAAGGAATCCTTTGTGAAGTAATAGACAACCAAAATAACCTAAGAATTCCAAAATTTGTCCTAAATTAAACCAATACTCCTACAAGCTGACAAAAAAAGTTTCCAATCTGAAGCAATGTAACAAAGCAAAGAAATAGGTAGATTGTGTCACTTTTAAGACAAACAAAGAAATGTCAATTATTTTACCACTGGGAGAATTGAAAATATTTTTTGATTTACAAGATCAGCACGCTTCTTGTTATAAACATTCAAGTAACGCAAACTTGCCTGCAGCGGGAAAACTATCCTCCAAAGTGTTCTTAACAAAAAGTAGCGAGATGATAAATAGAAAATATGAAAGGGAAATATCAGAGCCATGGCGAAAGCAGCATATAGGAGCACCTGCAATTGCATGAAGTTCATTAGCATAGCATAAAACAAGCACATTTATAGAACATCTAAGTAAGAGGACAATTAGAACTTTGTATTCTTAATAGGATACATAACTTTAAACATTTAATGCGAGTGACTAAACCTTTAGCATTTTGTATGACTAACTGAAGAATTTAAGAAGCCAAAACTCTTTCTAGTTGTATTAATGGTTCTCGTCCCTTGTTATAAATTTACCAAAGCTTCTTTTGCTTAAAAGTTAGTATGACTAGCTCAAATAAATACAAGTTAGATTAGGAAAAGCAAAAAACTATCATTCAATTGGTGAAGGAAGCATCTATTACACTGGTTGAGATGCAGCCAACGAAACTTCTCCATTTGAATAGAGATAGAGATAGGCTGTCATGCTAGTTGGCACGATGATGGTCATCCAGGTAGCACACTGCAATATAAACAGAATTTGGATAAATTTTTACTGTGTATTTTCAAATATATAATACACAATATATATGAAAACAGAAGTTTAACAACTAGTTCCTATTGAAGTTAAGTGACTTGATGCAATTATATATTAAAATGTGTATAGATTCACAAATATGTAACATCTTAATTAGGTTAAAGCAGAAAAATACTATAGAGTATCCCATAGAATATTATGTTGAATATTCCATCGAAAATTTCTCCATAAAAAGCCCTTTTGTGTGTTGTTAATCAACTGAATAAGATATTCTCTCTTATTTATTCTTTTTTCTGTTTTCACATGGTATCTAAGCATCTATGATAATACTAAAACTAACATGATTTGACTGGAAAAGGAGTTTAAGATAGTAGTTTGACTTATATAATGTACAAGTAGTAGTGGAAGAAATATTGAACTAACATAATAAGTTAATCAGAAAGAAATTTGATCAGTTTGGTAGGTTTGTAATCAAAAAACTTGTGGAAAATGTACGAAACCATATTTTAGTAGAATATTTTGCAGTGAAAAGAGTGTCATATAATTTTGGGTAAGAGAATAACAGATTATTAAGAAAAAACTTTAGCCTAAATGGAAAAGCTTATCATGCCCAGGATACAAGAAACTGCATATTCATTTTAACATTGGAAACGGAAAACAGTATCCTGGAAGAGTTATCAAAGAGCACCATAGCACAATTACAAAGAAGTTTAGCCTAAATGACAGCACCAACCGTGTTGCCTCACATACGTATTGGATTCTGAGGATACACAAAAATCATATATACAGTACCTTCCAAATCTCTCTGTGAGAAAGATGATTTTGATCGAGGTCAAAAATTTTAGGAATGTTAACACTAGCCTGTGCAAAAACCCATAGGTTCATGCCCCAAAACCAAACCATTATCGTCTGCAGCACCAAAAATCAAGTAAATACTGGTAAGAGGAAATGAAGCACAAAGTGTTGTTAGATGAGCTAGTGTGAAGATAACTAACCACAAGTAGCAAAGGATTGTAATAAAGAAAAGCCTCATACAGAAAAAGATCACGGAGGTTTACACTCATTCTCATGACTGAATCCCAGCTGATCTGCAAACTAACAACAAATATTGACAGCAGATGCGAATGAATACATTTCACAGGAAAACAAATCCATAAATACAAACAAATAAAAAATCGTTTCACTGACCTTGCAACAGCTAACACCCCAAATGATAAACAGTAACACCTGAACAGTAAAACGTACTGAAGACTCAAAAGAAGTTTTGAATTTTCTTTGAAGAAGAATAAAAAAAATTTGGAAAGTCAAAACAAAAAGAAAATCAGGACACATAGTCATCATGTCATGCTTAAACCTAAATAAATGATAAAGAGAGATAGAAATTGACATTTCACAAATCTTCCATGCCTAAATTCATGTTATGCAGAGCATGCACTACCCTCTTGAATGATTTGAAGGTAACCGAAACAAGCATTTTATGTTTCAGGTAATTAGTGAAAGTCAGGCACTAAATTTTAGAAGTAGGACAGTCCAGTTGGACGCTGATCTATTCTCGGATAACAAAATTAAGTAGGATTTTATAGTTAAGAATGAATATTTCAAGTATGAGAGAAATCCAGACCTTAAGTCTCCATAGCAGAAAAGGAGATGGAATTATGGTTGTAGTGCTCGGTGGTGTGGTGACATCCTTCATTTCATTGGCGTCTATGCTACGCAAAAGAGCTTCTTCAAAAACACTACCAGGTTCAAGTGTACCTAATAGCATAACCAGTTATGAGGAAAACAGCGGGCAGGTATCAAAATTGACAATTTCTGTCTTACCAAAATCAGAAACAACTAGTCGGCTTCCAGATTTCCGTAGATGTGGACTGTTGGCAGGAGAATCCATAAGTTGAGAGAATGAGTAGGATAACTTCAGCAACGTAGCTGGCAGCACTGTTTAGCGGATTTTTGGGTCCCAATTTTTTTCTGAAAATGTTGTTTCAAAGCTCATTTCCAAACTCAACTAACTTGTCTTGAAGCTCTCTCTCTAGCACATGCAGACAACTACAATTATTACTACACAATTTCCTAACATAAACTAACCTTTAATAGTTGTTTCAATTCATATAAAACTATTTGTTTCATTCTTAACTTGACAATATTATTAGTCCCTTATTTCTCTCTCTATCAAATGAGGAAATATTTGGCTCAGTCATCTTTACAAGCTCCAAAAATGATAAGAGGAACCTTAAAAGAAGAAAATACTCTGTATAATATTTCCTTCCAAAATGAAATAATTAAATGGATGAAATCAGAATCTAAAGATGAAAGTGATTAAGCAAAGTAAAATATTTGAAGGAAGTGAAATATATATTTATTTATCAACAAGAAAGAATATAGAGATGCTTACAGCCAATTTGATTTTCGAAACCCAATACACATTAATCTAGACTACTCTTATTATATACGTAATGGAGTGAGGCGACTCGACATTCTAATTTTATTTTATTTTTTTTATATGCAAAATACGTGACACCCACATATTTATTATTAATTTACTTTAAATGTCACTCTCAAAGTGTGCTACTCACGACTCACCGCTCAATCCACTCACACCTCACGTTTTCACTAATATTCCATTTTTTTTTCCTTTTCCTATGCCATCTACATATATATATTTGTTCTCTAATTAACCAAAATTTTCAATTTCAAGCATACTAATTACTACATATATATATATATAATATACAATTAAATAAAAGAAAAGTTAACACAAAAAGATTATTTATTATTATTTGTAAGAAAATATGGACAAGAGTTCAGAATTTATATGCAGAAACTAAGGGTAAACCATTTTATTTATATCCAAAAATTAAGTTAGACGAGAGGGAGTTGCTCGGATGGTAAGCACCCCTCACTTTCAACCCAAAGGTTGCGAGTTCGAGTCACCAAGGGAGCAAAAGGGATGGGAGCTCCTAGGGAGGGTTTAAAAAAAAAGAAAAAAAGTTAAGGGTTTAAAAAAAATTAAGTTAAAATGGTGCAAAAAACACCTCTTCAAAAGAGGTTGGCACTTGTTTGGAAGGAAATGTCTATTTGAAATTAATTTTCGTTGAAGATTATTTTCCAAAATCTTCAAATCCAATTTCAATCGAGAGACGATGGAAGAACTTTTTTCTCAAATTTTTATTAGCAAAAAAAAAAAGTCATTTCTATCTAAAATAAATTTTAGCTTCCGATTTTCCTCCATTAATTTTTCATTCACATATCAACTTACTCCCTCCGTTTCACAAAGAATGACCTCCTTTCCTTTTTAGTCTGTTTAAAAAAGAATGACCTCTTTCTTTTTTTGGTAACATTTTAATTTCAGATTTCCACGTGCCATGTTTAAGGCCACAAGATTAAAGGACAATTTTGTACATTTGACAGAACTTTAATTTAGGAACACAAGATTCAAAAGTCTTCTTTATTTTTTTAAAACTTTGTGCCTAGTCAAACTAGGTCATTTTTTGTGAAACAGAGGGAGTATTGATATAAGGTTTTAGATATTTGGCTTTACTGCGATATGCTTTAATATTAGGCTGACTTTTTAATTGTTATTTTAATAATATTTTTTCTCTTATTGATGATAACATAAATATATTTAAATTTCAATTTCAAGTAATATAAAGAATAAAATATTCAATAGTGAACATCATCTTAATAGACTTTTAATAAAATAATTATATGTACAAGCTGGACTTTTAGCAACGCATGCTCAGGATTTCTAAGATAAAATAATTACTTTGGTTGTTAATCGTTTCGATTGAGGAGCTGGAATAATCGATCGTTCATGAGATATGTGAGCACACAAAGCATAAATTAATAAGTGTCATTTTGGATAATTAAATATTGATTAATAAATATGATAATTTAAAATTGGAAAGCAGTAGACTTGAAAAGGCTCCAACATATATTACCTCCAAATTTTGTTGGGTTTGAAAGTGATTAGAGTGTCATGCGAAAGCTTACAATTGCATATCATATGTTTGATAAATCAGATGACAAAAACTTATACTAAAAAATCAAAATAGTATTATATAGAATTTGGCCAACTAGCCTACATATTAAAAACTAATAAAAATATTAAAATTATAGAGAGAAAATCTCCCTATAAACAAAACTCTCTAAACGACTACATTATGGATTTTATTGTGTTATGTTGTGAGAATAGATCTTCAATTTATAGATCTCCAAATTTTTTCTCTAAGGAAAGGATAAATCAAATATAGAAAAGAATTATATTTTCCTATCAGGAAAAGTTCAAGCATTTATGGTAATACTTTGACTTTCCTTTAAGGACAAAATAAAACTTAAAATATGGTAAGAAAATCATGGCAAAATCCTAACAAATCTCCTATTTTGGCTGGATTTTCTTGATAAAACTTGATCCACTTTCTTCAACTGCATGATAATCTTTGTTCTTCACATAATCTTCATTATTGCTGCTTGCCATGGTTAAAAATAAATTTTAAAATATATGGGTTAAAAATGGTTTAAAATATTTTATTTTATTTTCAAAAATGCAGTAACAGGAATGTTGAAAATATGATATTAATTTCTTCTCCTCGTGTAGCTAGACAAAAATCTTCATTATCATCAAATTTGTTGCAAATTGATTTGAAACCGCGTTGAACCTGTCTTCAACCTTGATCAATTGGATCATTGAACTATGTGATCGTTGGACCATGTGCTCTGATATCACTTGTTGGGTTCGAAAGTGATTAAGATGTCATGCGGAAACTTACGATTGCATATCATATGTTTGTTAAATCAGATGAAAAAAACTTATACTAAAAAATCAAAATATTATTATATGGAATTTGGCTAACTAGACTACATATTAAAAACTAATAAAAACATTAAAATTGAAGAGAGAAAATCTCCCATAAACAAAATTTTCTAAATGACTACATTGTGGATTCTATTGTGTTATGTTATGAGAATAGGAATCTTCAATTTATAGATCTCCAAACTTTTCCTCTAAGGAAAAAATAAACCAAATATAGAAAATAATTATATTTTCATTTCAGGAAAAGTTCAAACATTTATGGTAATACTTTGACTTTCCTTTAAGGAAAAAATAAAACTTAAAATATGATAAGAAAATCATGACGAAAACCCTAACAAATTTCACAATATAGTAGTATTTTTAACAATTTCAAGCATGTTAAAATAATGACTTGATATGATAAAACTAAATATAATTTACACCAATTTAATCAAATTTATCAGAAGTTATTTGTTAATGCAAAAGTAATATTTACATGACTAGAAGTATTTTGACTTGTTGTATATAAACACTCATTCGCTACAACAGAACATGCACATTTTTAGATAGAGACAAAAAATTTTAACTAAGGGTATGCAAAAATTAATTTAATTGATAAATTGAATGATTTTTTTTATTAGTTTATCCCTATCAAGTTATTGAGTAAACAGTTTTTTAACAATTTCTTTTTAATTGGGCTATCAATTTGGCTCTTGGTTATGAGGTTTTAGGTAATGGCTAAACCGATAGAGCTAATAAACTTACGGTAATTATTATTTTATTCCTAATTATATAATCGGGATTTGTGGCTTTAGATTTTAAATACAACTCTTATTTTCTATTGCATTTTATAGTAATTGTATTAGAGCTGTTGTTTTCTTTATGAAGTCATGTCACGACCCAAACCACTGTGATTGACACCCACACTAACCCTTCGGTGGGAGAACCATTAATACAACACAACTAAACAATACTAACCAAAAGACGGACATTTAAAGACGTGGAAATAGGTTTAAATAATCAATTTAAAAGTTGAGTTCCCATAAACTCAGTAAGTTATCAAAAACAAACATAAACAAGCGATTCAACCCATTGAACCTGAAAGTCATTGTACCAAAACTTCTAACTAAACAGTCTAAGATAGGGGATCAGGGATGCAACCCCAAAACAACTAAATATAAAGTAGAGAGTCTGAAAGGTCTAAGTCCGAAGGAAATAGACTAAGATCCTAGATGAATCTGTAGTAGCCTGAAGGAACTGCCTCACCCTCGAACTCGACAAGTCAGTGATCTCCTAGCTGAAGTCTCTCAACAGCCGCCTGAAGATGCCCTGTACTCAACAAAGAAAAAGCAAGTGCAGTATGAGTACACAAATCAACAGTATACTGGTAGGATCACACGGTTATTCCAGTAAGTACAACATACACGAGTGTCTACAACATAGTAAACCACAAATATACAGAAAGATATAACAGTTTACCAGTTCATGCTCAATATATCAGTTTCAAAATATCAATCTCAAATGCAACAATCAATGATGGTTCTCTCATGGAACCCACACTCAAACTGTTAGTGTGTCCCGATCTGATAATGTGTCAGAATGTGACACCCGATCCAATTATGTGTCGAAATATGACACCCGAGCCAATTATGTGTCGGAACATGACACCCGATCAAATCAACTACAATCACAAACACAATCATCACCACAATAAATAATTTACACACTTGTATCGTACAGTCAGGTAACAAGTTCATTACATGCTACAGAATCACAAATAGTCATTTCATTAGATTCATTTCATCTTTCCCTATTCACCTACGTGCAGGAATACAATGGAACAACTAGCAAGCATATATAACACAATCGAGAAATTAAACCATCACCTACCTCGAAACCAAGCCTAAACTCTTTTAAGGAACTTGAGCTTTCCCTTTCTGGAGTCTCCCAGCTTGTTCTTGGTCTAAAACAAGCAGTTTATGCAAATGATCAATAATAGTGGTCTAGTTTACCCGAAATATATCCAAATACAAACCCTTGGCCAATTCCATGATCCTAACACCCAACTAGAGATTTTTCCACCATTAAATTCAAGCCAAAACTCGCCCCCAAGGATAATCTGCAAGGATTCTAAGTTCTAAGAATCAATTTACAAAGAAGGGGAGTAATTGACTTACCTTTAGCGCGACAATTAGTGAAAAACAAGAAGAAATAGCCCTAGGTCGCCCTTTTGCTCTCCAAGAATGATGTTCGTAGAAAAATAATGTTTTTGGGACTTTTTCCATTTTTACTCACAACTGCCCCACCATGGCGGGAATAATCCTGTTGTGGCGGGTTGCACAAAGACAAAGACTCAAAATTTGTGTTCCAAGTCCCCATTTCACAACATACCCTGAAACCTTGATGTTCTAAAACCACCTTTTCACGCTAAGATCAATTACATAAGTTCTACCCATCCGAATTCAATTACGTAAAGCCTCACATGATCCTTATCGTCTTGGCTATCCACTTAAATGGTCAAATTCATTATAAAATCCCCCATCCATTACCAGATTATCCTAGACCTCACATGACTCATATTTCATCCATGTCTGGCCTAGGCTGGAAATTTCCAAATTACTACTCAGAAGTTTTCTGGCCCAAATTCCTTCCCTATTGGCTTATCCATAATGACGGAAACATGTCGTTACAATATATAACAATTTACCCATCACTCGTCCCCGAGTGACAAACTAGGAAAGCTGGGATAAGGCAAGAATAGACTAGTACCTGAATCGTCAAATAATTAGTGATACTTGTCTCGTATGTCCTTCTCTGTTTCGCAAGTAGCTTCCTCAAACGAATGATGCTTCCATTGAACTTTCACTTACCTAATATCTTTGGTTCTTAGCTTCCGGATATCACGATCAAGGATTGCAACTGGTTCCTCCTAATACTGAAAATCTTTGTTTAACAAAACTGAGTGCACTTGATGATATAATCTCAATCCCGATGAAACTTCTTCAACATGGACACAATGGAACACTGGATGGACTCCAGATAGGCTAGGCGGTAAAGCTAACATATAAGCCACTGGCCCTACATAGTCAAGGATCTCAAATGGGACAATGTAGCGAGTACTGAGCTTGCCGTTCTTGCCGAATCTCATCACCCCCTCTATGGGTGACACCTTCAGAAGAATTTGTTCACCAGCCTTAAACATCATGTCCTGTACCTTACGATCTGTATGCTCTTTCTGGAGCGGCTAGACATTTATCTTGGATGCTCCTCACCTTATCTTGAGCATCCTTTACAAAATCAACCCCAAAGGTTTCACATCTCCAGCCTCAAACCATCCTATGAGCGATCTGCATCCCCTCCCATAAAGTGCTTCGAACTGTGCCATGTCAATGCTGGAGTGATAGTTATTGTTTTAGGAGAACTCACACGAAGGTAGGAATTTATCCCAATGCCCTCCAAAGTCAATTACACATTCCTTTAACATGTCTTTCAACACTTGAATTGTTCTCTCCAACTGTCCATCAGTCTGTGGATGAAAAGTTGTGCTGAAAGTGAGTTGAGTTCCCAACTCTTCATGCAACTTCCCCCAAAACATCGATGTAAATTACATACTACGATTTAAGATGATAGAAAGGGGCACCCCGTGCAGCCTTACTATCTCCTTAACATAAATCTTTGCCAATTGTTGGGCATTATAGTCTACTCTGGCTGGAATGAAGTGGGATGATTTAGTCTATAAACCACAACCCAAATGGAGTCAAACTTTCCTAGATTCTTGGGAAGACCAACCACAAAGTCCATAACTATCCTTTCCCACTTTCGGTATTGGTATTCTCTCAAGAAAATTGACAGGCCTTTGATGCTCATACTTTACCTGCTGACCGTTTTGGCACTTAACCACAAACTTAGCTATGTCTTTCTTCATGCCAGACCACTAATAAAATCACTTCAAGTCTCGATACATTTTGGTCACACTTGGATGAATAGAGTACCACAAACCATGAGATTCTATCAACACCTTTTGAATCAAATCATCCACTTGGGGAACACACATCTTCCTCCTAAAACTGAGCACACCACCTGCATTAAGAGAAGCATCTTGTGCCTTTCCAGACACTGTCTTGTTTCTGAGCTCATTCAAACTCTCATGTCTTATTTCTGAGCTCATTCAAACTCTCATCCTCAAATTTCTTGGATTTGATCTCCTCAATGAAAGTGGGTCTAACCTCAATGTTGGCGAACACCCCCACCTTTCTCTTAGATACCCAACATTTGACACTTGACTCCACAGAGATAATGTCACCAAATCTTGAGAGAAAACACTACTGCTGCCAACTCCAAATCATGTGTCGGGTAGTTTTTCTCATGAATCTTCAACTGTCGTGAGGCATAATTTATGACATTCTTATCATGCATCAACACAACACCCCAGCCCGAATGTGAAACATCACAATAAACAATGAAATACTTACATTCCTTCGGCAATGTTAGAATAAGTGTTGTGGTCAGAAGAGTCTTGAGCTTTTGGAAGCTCTCTTCACATTTGTTGGTTCACTTAAAAGGTGCCTCCATTTGAGTTAGCCTTGTCATGTGTGTGTCAATAGAGGCAAAATTCTTCACAAACCGCCGATAGTAGCTGGTAAGCCCCACAAAACTCCTAACCTCAATCACAGAACTAGTCCGGACCCAGTTCTTAACTTCTTCACTCTTTTGGGAATCTACCATTACCCCTTCTTTTGAAACTACATACCCCAAAAAGGTAACCGAGGACAACCAGAATTCACGCTTAGAAAATTTTGCTTATAATTTATTTTTCCCAAGGTTACCCAGAACAATACGAAGATGGTCTGCATGCTCTTCCTTACTTTTCTTATAAAATCCAAAATGTCATCAATAATGACAATTACAAAGGAATCTAGGAATGGTTTGAACACACCAATCATCAAACTCATAAAGGCTGTAGGTGCATTGGTCAACCCAAACGACATCACCAAGAGCTCATAGTGCACATACTGAGTCCTGAATTCCGTCTTAGCTACATCCTCAGGCCTAATCTTTAACTGATGGTACCCAAACCTTACATCAATTTTAGAGAATACTGATACACCCTGAAACTGGTCAAATAGATCATCTATACGAGGCAATGGTTAGTTATTTCGAATGGTGATCCTATTCAACTGCCGTTAGTCTATGGACATCCTTACACTACCATCCTTTTTCTTAACAAACAAGACATGAGCACCCCATGGGGAAGCACTAGAATGAATGAAACCCTTATTAGAGAATTCTTGGATATTGGTCTTAAGGTCTCTTAACTATGGGTCTTAATCTCTCTTAACTCTACTGGAGCCATGTGATAAGGATGGATAGAAATTGGGTGAGTGTCCGGCCCCAAGTCAAGACAAAAATTTATATCTCTATCAGGAGGCAAACAAGATAAATCAGTAGGAAACACTTCCTTAATCTCATACACTACAGGAATAGACTCAATAGAGGGGGATATTGATTCAACATCTCGGATATGAGACAAATATGCCAACCAAACCTACCCCACCAATTTCCTAGCCCAGATGAAAGATATGTTCTTAACATGCTTAGGTTTGTACACCCCTTCCACTCTAACTTTTCCTACTTGAGATCTATAGAGTCACAGTCTTTGCATTAAAATTAAGTACAACATAATAGGGGGACGACCAAGTCATGCCTAAGATTACATCAAAGTTAGTCATATCCAAAATAACCAAATCACACTACAACAAAAACAGCTTTTAGCGGCAATAAACAGACACATTAATAAAAAGTGCTGACTCTTTACCGGCATTAGTTAAGTGCCATTAGATTCAATGTCGCTAAAGGCTTTAGGGACATATTCAAAGAGTGCTATTTTATGCTAAAAATACATATTTAGTGGCAATTGAGCTATTGCCATTAATTAATTACCGCTAAAGATCATTTTTGATGTAGTGTCAGTCCATGTATGAAAACTCATAATCATGACAGAACAAGCACAATAAACATAGGTGACTATGACAGACTCTTCAACTAGGGTAGAAACATGGATGGGGCATCAAGCACATCACAAATCACATCAAATACCAAGGCAAATTGTACTGACACGTAAGAGTAAGAAGAACCCAGATCAAACAAAATGGTAGCCATCCTGTCACAAACAAGAATGGTAGCCATGTTTATGTGCATTTGAGTATGAGTTGCATATAGGCCTTATAAAATGTTTTTTGAATACGCTTTAGCTTAGAGTTGATTTTCCTCCCCTGATATGTGCATTTATATGATTGCATTCATAACAGGGATGTTATATATTCTTCTTGCACTATTTATGATGTCTTTAGTCCCATTCGAGGACGAATATTCCTAAGGAGGAGATACTGTAATACCTCAGATTTGAAAAAGAAGGAAAAATGCAAAATTTTCTTAGTTAGTGTCTGTGTCTGCGGTCCCCACCTACAGAATGTAGCTGCACTTACTGGCCGTAGGGGAAACCATAGGTGGTGGGGTAAATATTTTTTCAAAAGTCAATTTCCAGTACCCTTTTTACGGTTCACTAGGACTCTTCACCATCCCATATAGGAGTAATAGGTAGGTCTCATAGGTGACTCTCAGACTTCGTAAAATTTTGAAGGTCTAAGTTGGAAATGATGGATGACATGTAAGGACCATATAAAGGATCCGTTTAAAATATAATGGGTAAAATTTTAGGTCCTAGTACTTGACCTACGACTCACCAAAGGACATTCTGGAAGTCGACTGTAGCAAGACTAATGGACAGTACATGGGATCCGTAAAGGATGGGTAAAATTTTAGGTCGTAGTACTTGACTTATATCACCCGGACGATCCGTAAGTGGACTTACGGACCGTAGGTCAAGTCGGCAGTTAATTTTAAGAAGGGATTTTGGATCTTTTCCTAAGTATTCTAACCTAATACTATGTCATTTTACCTTCTATCCTAGGTCCTATATAAATTTTTTTAATCCCCAAATAACCCAGTTGAACTCATTTTCCAAAACTCGGAAAAGTTGATCAAGTTCTTCCCAAATAATTCTCTCTCTAAAGCAGGACGAAGAAGTCTAGGGTTTCAAGCTCAAATCTCCAAATTAACCATTAATTGTGATCTTTTAGCATCAAGGAATGATAGTATTCGCCTATGGAGTCCTTTCCTCCATAGGGTTCCTAGATTCTCAGATTTTGCAAGTTAGAATCTCCAATTCAAGTTAGGGTTTTATTCAATCTCATGGGTTCTTTTCATTATGATCCAATTGATTGTTTTATGTCTATTTATGCATGAATTCAGATAATTGCATACTTTTAAGTTGAATTCACTTGAACTCATGCATGATACATGACTTCTAAATTTTGATCATATGATGATGCTTTTGAATTATGGAAGATGAATTTATGAAGATATGCATGTTTCTTTATGAAATTGATATAAATTATTTAAGGTTTCTTTGAGAGTGAAGCATCAATGTTGTTGTTGTTGTTGTTGTTGTTGTCGTCTTTGTAAAATGAATTCTCACATACTAAGCAAACATGAATGTGAAAGGATTTTCTCACATGAAGGGTTCACAGGGTTGAAAGATTTTTTTAACTAAACTTTGAATAAAGAATTAGGAGTTATTCTAATGAACTCTAGCTTGGATTGTCTACTTGATGTTCCCTTTCATGGATGATATGAGAAGTGGCAATTAACCATATACCATAGTGATAAGACATGTTAAGATTAATGACTATTCCATGGAATTTATGCTTAGCATCGAGTGGACAAGCGGTGAATACCCATGTCCCATAAAATATGTGCCACCATAGGCTTGTCTTAGATAGACATTAGCTAGTGGATCCACCTAAGCTCGAAGTTTATGGTTCTTACCTTGGAAATTACGGACATTTCTTTTCAGTGTGGGATAGACACCAGATTCAATCTTATAGCTCACATGGTCTATGCCGGTTAAAGGTAAGTCTCCCACAATAATGAACTATGGTTACTTTCTAAAAGTATCTCAAATATGCTTTAAAGATATGTAGCTTGCATTGACCATGGTTATGACTTATGCATTATAACATGTTATTTTACGATTTATCTTGGTAAATGCATGTCATATCAAGTCCCTTTTACATAATTTAATTACTCTTATGCATTTCTATCATACTGTGTACATTCCATGCACTAACACATACTTTTGCCTACGTTATTTCACTAAAGTAGGGTCCGACGCTCCTACCTCCCATACTCGTAGCTAGTTATGTCATATAGATATAAAAGATTGGTGAGTCCTCATGTTTCGAGTACCAAGACTCCTTTTATTGCCTTCATGACTTTTCATTTTGGATGTTTTATGTGATGTATGAGTTACGTCTCAATCACTCCTTTGATGTAATAGATGGATTTGAGACTTATGTTAGACTTCCACTACATTTTGTCAAACTCTTTATGATTGAAAAATGTCTTTTAAACTCTTTTGGTATTCAATTATCTTGTATGATGTATGCTAAGTGTCTTGTGTAGAGCCTCTCGGGGTCTTATATGCCATGTTACGTCTAGGGTGTACTTTGGGTTGTGACAACTGCTGCTTTCACATTTTCTGCCTAATCTGAATGAAAATAAATATGTTTTTAGAAATAACTTATTTCTTTATTTCTTCTAGTATTTGTTGTTAATATTTATTACTAAGATATTTAGAACAATAACTTTGTAGAACTTCGTAAGAAACAACAAAGTTTAAAGTATATTTTTAAAACTATAAAGTTAAAATCAGTAAAGAAAATATAATCTACAACAAAACAGAAACAATATTTAAAAGAAGAAAATCGAGTTCACTAAATGCACAATTTCTCCTCAAGGAAATTATTCCCCTAAAGTAATCGAGTTTAATGGAATACAACCTCCAAGGATAGAAGGATATTACTGACGGTGTATTGGTACCTAAAATAATGATGTCAGTGCATAAGAAAGTCCAAAAAGTCGTTGAAAAATAAGAGGAAACTCCTCTATTTATAAAAAAGAAAGGGTAGTTTGAACATGTACTTGTTGTGCCTTATTGGAAAGGACACAACCCTTTGAAAAAAATACAACCCTTCAGAAAAGTCACAACCTCTTTGAAAAAAATACAACCCCTCATTTTCCGTTCACTCCTTTTAAAACCTAAAAATCCCCTGCATGAATAGGGAATGACTCTAAGACAAAGAAACAAACAAGTGTGTACTTTATAAGCAAAAAATAATTGTATATAAATAATAATGTTTTCTTTTGAACTTTGTTTAGTGAACATATGTCGGACATATTTGGTCAATCGGTGCATTTGATATTTTTGAACTGTCGAGCTTTTGTCTATATCTAGACAACTATATGTCACACAATCAATGTTTTACTGTATATTATTCTCATAGTTGTGTCCGTTTCATCCATGAACATCTCCTGATTTCATGAGTGTATAGAGAATAGACTTTTACAATAATCATTTTTGAAGCGGCTTACAGTTCACACTCACATAGGGGATTCCTAATTGTGTTATTGCGCTAGATGCACTATTTGGTAAAATTTGTGAAACTTAGAAACCATTAATTATCCTTTATGCTTTATTAACCCTTGACAATTCTTAATATTTTATCCTTGTTCCAGAACATTGTCTTCATCATTCGAATGGTTTGAGTTATTTGGCAGTGTCGAACTGTCAATCACATCTTTGTTTGATCCCCTTCAACCTAGATCTTGGGATCTCCAATATTCTAGGTAGATTTATCACCATAATGACTAGTCCTTAGCCTTAAACTCATCTCCTTAGATGATCCTTCAATCCTTTCTCTAGTTAGAACTTTTTGTAAGTGGATCCAACACATTATCCTTCGACATTACGTAGTCAATTGTGATAATTCCCGTAGAGAGTAGCTCTCTACTGATTTACAAGTATTATATGATGAGACTTTCCATTATACACCATGCTTCCTGCCCCACCTATTGCAGCTCGGGTATCACAGTAATGTATACATGCGCAAAATGTTTGGGCGAAAAAGGAATATCTTTCAAGAAATTCCAAAGTCATTTGATTTCTTGGTCGGCCTTATATAGAGATAGAAACTCATATTCCATTATAGGGCAATCAATACATGTCTGCTTGTTAGATTTTCAGGAGTCTATTCCTTCACCAAGAATAAATACATATCTACTCATGGGTTTTACATCATTTGAACCGATGATCCATTTTGCATCAATATATTATTTTAATACTGCTGGATATTTATAATGAAAATCATAGGTTTGAGTATGTTTTAACTACCCCAGAACTCTTTTAATTTACATTCAATGAGTTTGATTGGGATTACTCATGAACCTACTCAGTTTACTTATAGGACATGTTATATCTAGTCGCGTACAATTCATGATATACATCATAGTTTTCAATGCTCGTGCATAATCCAATTGTGAATCACTTTTCATCTTCATTATCTTGAAGTGTGAATCTCACATCTATCGGAGTCTTGGCAATATTGAAATTTAAATACTTTAACTTGTCAAGTACATTTTCAGTGTATTGAGATTGTGACAATGTTAAACCTTGTGGAATTCTAAGTTTTTTTTATACCTAAGAGCACATCAGCAACTCTATGGTCTTTCATATTCAAGTTACTTTCTAGCATACACTTAGTAACATTTATGTAAAAAAAGTTTCTCTATTGATGATTAACATGTCATCAACATACAAACAAACAATGACCTTGTAATTTGGATTGTCTAATGTTAACACATTTAGCACATTCATTAATTTTAAATTTATTTGCCAACATGGTTTGGTCAAACTTTGCATAACATTATTTGCGTGCTTGTTTTAGTTCATACAGTTAATAATTGCTCAACTATGTCCCATATTTTAGAGCATAGGAGGTCGTTGATGAGTCGGAGATTTTGGATTCATTTGAGGCGTTGTAGTTAACGACATAGTGTCTTTAATGTCCATATTTGATGCTTAGTTGTTGAATTGCAGCTATGAAGTTTTAAGGACAAGGAAAGGACAAATGCATGCAAAAATAAGCCAAAAATGTAGAAAAAACAAAGAAGGTGTGAAGTTGAAGCTTGCAAAGAGCATTTGACAACTCGCCAAACATGCCGGACCTCGCTGAAATGGAAGTCTTAAGCTAAAAGGCTCAAAGAAGATCAACGAGATGATAAAGTTGTCATGACTCAAAACTGAGTCACCAAGATGATGAGAAGTCGCAAAAGATGCCAAAAACTTTTGCTGAAATTATAGAACAAATTGGTGTGAATTGGTGTGAATTGGTGATATTCAGTGATTCACAGATTGTGAACGACGATATCCATCTGACTCACCAATTGTAGTTCAATCACCTAAACCCTGAAGCTAAGGAAGGAACAGTGAGAAGTTGTGTTAGTCAGTGACAAACCGAGTAAGTCGGCGAAACCGATTAACTTCGCTAACTTTTGTCTCTCAATAGAAAGAATTTGTCTAATTGTACTTTCGGAAAAGTATAAATAGCTGAGAAGAAAGAGAAAACACAACTTTTATTCTCTGAAATTGTAGTTGACAAGAACATCTTTATTTTTTTGAGTGTTAAGCAAGTTTGTAATTTAATTTTGAAGATTTTTTATTTGGGTTTCTTGAAATTTGATGTTTAGGTCTATTAACCCAGATGATAGAAAACATTTTTGGTATAATTTCAAGTAATTTCATTATGTGTGGCTAAAATCCCAATTCTAGGGTTGTGTAACTGAAGTTGGATATTCAATAAAATAGTGATGTTTTTGTATTGCTCAGTTTATATTGATTTCTATGGATATAAAGTGAATATCATGTTTTAATGTATGATTTAAAGTTGTAAACTTAAATCTAATTTATATCTTCATGTGGTGCTTGATAAAGGGTACATGAAGTGGCTGGTTAGTTTGATACTTGCATATAAGCTTTAAATTCTAAGTTTTCTTGAAATAAGAAATTACAATTTTCATTGCTAAATGCTAGATTTGCTTGAAAGTTTTTAATATGTTAAGGTATTTGATTGTTTTTCTTGTTCTACATGGAAGCTTTTAAAATAACTCTTATGATAAATAAGGAGTTATTGATGAATGCACTTTTGTGTTTGAGATTGATCTATCCCATCCATAAGAGGTTAATATTAATGAGCAACCACATTTACCCATATACAAAATCCATACCCACTTCCACACACTCCTAGATTTCTAAACTTCCTTTAGATAAGGGTTAGAACAATGGATCCTGCAAGGAAAAACGTGCGCATTCACACTACCAAAGAACACATAGAGGTTTCAGAGGACAGTCAACAAGAGTTGAGGGTTACTTCACTTCGTGCAAATCACTCATGTTGACTCACTCTTGGTAAACAATTGGTTACTATATCCCTTTGAATTGATAATTTGAAAAGTCTTGATTTATATTATGTTAAGAATTGATGATCGCCTCTCTAAAAGAGATTAGCTCACGATTTCATTTCATAATCAATTCTTAATCAGACCGCTTCCTGTGGAATTTGACCCCAACCTTTGTTGGGTTCTTTATGATCGACAATTTCTTACTCATTGACTTGCAAGACAAGTAGTTGAGTATTATCAAAATAGCACATTTGTGAGGAAGTGGTGCATATAATTCTTTTAGTAAATTAAATTTATGAAGAACACTCTTACCATTATTTTCTTTGTTGTTCTCTTAATAGGTGACAATATGAGCGTAATTTGAAGAAATGATGCTAGTAATCATAGGAGGAATGATGATGTGGGATACTTGAATGATGTTAATTTGGAAGAACTAGGGAGTGTGGGAGCTATCCGTTTTGTCACGCCCCAAGCCTACACCCTGGGCGGGACTGACACTCAAGAACCATTGCTGGCCCCAAGCGAACCCTTGGCCTGGTTTAACTCTTAGTGAAAGACTTACTCATGATAAAATACTTTAAAAAGTAAACTGAACTGCTCAATAGATACTTAGAATGTATTAAATAACATTCAACTTAGCCAAAGTGGCAACTCAAGATTTAACATAAGCCAATAACAAGATAGTGACAAATGAACTAACTAACTGTCTATGAAGCCTCTAATAACTGAGAGGGATGTCGGAACAAGACCCACGACATCCTAATGAACTAAAATACTGCAAAGCAATAAAAGAGGATCCTCCAAAAGCAAGGAAGCTCACCAACAAACTTTGAAGCTCAACTAGAATCAACGATGCGCTGGATGCTGATCATGGTTACATGTATCTGCATCATAAAACGATGCAGGCCAAATGACATCAGTACATTGAATGTACATGCATGCGAGGGGAATTCTAAAACAAGACATAAGCTTGAAAAGGGAACTTAAATAACAAACCTCGTTTCAACTGAACTGAACTGAACTGACTCATTTCAATATAAAGTAGTAATATAAATGCAATATAAAGAAAAGCTTTTAAAAATAGATGCCAACTCTATGTCTTTAGAAATACAATAGTAACTCTGTGTGTATGCAAAGTTACAATATAAACTCGGGATGTATATTAAAATACAAGTAACTCTGTGTATATAATAATACAAAATACTTCTAAGGGAGTTTCTCTAACCGACAACCATCACTTAAGAGCTATTGTGATGATACAACATTTTGCCTCACGCTGCCAGGGCCGTCCTATACCTTGCCGAAGGTATAGAACATGACTACTAAGTGGATCCACTAGTCTATGCTAAAAAGCAGTAAGGAATCATCTAAAAAGTATGACCCTTTTTCTACCCATGATGGCTATACTGTTTATGCGGGCTGGGAGTTTCCTGAACTCTCCCCCACATCGATGCTCAATACTACTCCCAAAATATGATACTAGCTCTTATGTTTAAAAACATAACTTCTTTCTGTGGTTTGAGATAATTTCTCAAAACTTAGCTCAAAGGCTCTCTTGGAAATCAAAGTCTCCTCTATTTCTTAATTGTGAAAGTATTTACTCTAGACTGAAAACTAGCTCAAAGGCTCTTTTAGAAATCAAAGTTTCCTTTCTCGTTTAAATGTGAAACCATTTTACTCTTTGGGAATATATAGTCCCGATATATTCTTTTGGAGAAATGAACTTCAATCTTTACTCTTTACTCAACTCAAAACTCAAGTCTTAAAATAAAGTTAAAACATTTGTAAAAGACTTTTCGAAAACTGTATGAACTTCTCTTGACTTGACTCTTAACTTTCCTTGAATTTGAATTTATTGATTCAAGGATTGTGATTTGTAATAGGAAAGATTTCCTGATGTTTAGGAGTATTTTTAAATAGTTAAACATGAGAAACGATCAAGAAATTACTATCTAGAAGAGAGTCCGCGACGCGGAGATGCATTTTAATATTTGGTCGTGAAATAAATTTTGAGGCAGAAGGGTCCGTGACCTCTCCGCGACGTGCAGAATATTTTTCCAATCCTGAGGATCAGGTCCGCGACGCGGACCTGGTACCCAGATTTGCCCGACTTGTTCCTTCTTCGATTTCTAACCCCAATTCACCTAAACTCAGTTCTTTTTCTCAAATTTCTCTTTAGATTCAGGTACCTAGTATATATTGTTGCGCCCAAATCGCACACGCAAGTGTACGTGGTCGTTCAAGTATTAAAGTGGCTCTTATGAAGAGCTGGGTATCGTACCCACAGAGACTTAAGATTAGAATAACTTGAATGTTCCAATACTTTCTGCTAAGCACAAGTGTTATCAAGATTTCAAAAGTGATTTACTTAATAAACTAAATGTTAACCAAAATTAAACAAGTGTGATTCAATTTTAAGGGTTTCAAACAATGGCTGAGTAAAGTCAAAGGATGCAACTATTATCAGGATTCATGTAATTTACTGTATTTAAATGGATGTTTAAAAACTATCAAATCAATGATCATAGGGTAAAATGTATGATTATGGTCTCCCAAATTCTAATCACCTACGATAAATGACAACCTAACTACATCGTTGAGTGGGGATAGGTTGGACCAAGTACCGAGCATTATAATTTCTTCCTGTATAGTGACCAAGCATGGTTTCTAGGTATATCCCTATCCTAGATACATATTAACCCTAATTATTAAGAGAAAATCATGCTCCTTATGCCCCACGTTCTATCTCTTATTCCTCTCCCGAGTTCAATTCGGACAATGTGTTTATTTCAATGGTGATCAGGCATGAAATACGAAAAACAAGAACATAAGAAAGATTCATATGATAATCAATATTAACCCATGAAAATTCAATAAATTACAATCATCTTGTAGCCACAACCCTAGAACTATGGTAATTAGCTACTCATAATAGTAGGTTTGATCAAACAATGTTTAATTATCATAAAGAGATTGAAAGTGAAATAATTTAGGAAAGAACCCTAAAAAATGACGAAACAGCTCTCCAACTCGTTGTTCTTCAAAACCTAGAAAAAATAATATTTGTTAAAAAAAATTATGGGCATATTTATAATTAAATCGAAATGGCCAAAACTGGCAACCAGGGGCGCAATGCGGAGGAGTTTCTGAGATTTACTTCGTGACAAAATAGTCTTCTCCGCGATGCGGTTGCTACACAGAGCACTCTGCTCAATCTGAATTTCGTGAACCAAATTCAATATCCCTCTCCACGACACGGAGAGGGCACATATTGTTCTGCCTAAATTTGTTAATATGCACCCACGAATCACATCCCTCTTCGCAACGCGGAGAGGATATGAATCTCCCTTGACTTCAATTTTTCACTCTTCCTTCTTGCTACTTTTTGGTTTTGATCTTTCACACTTCCCGGTGCCTATTTTAGTGCTCGTTTCTTCATCCAAGCTCTCCTAACAACTAATCATGTGGTTAGCTCGTATACAACCAAAAGACTCGATATGACTATAAACAACACAATTTTATTTTAAACTTGGCTTACATATGGGTATTCTTAGGTTCCTAGGTGATTAATAACATTTCAAAGACACTTCATCCAATTCTAAGCATCAACGATCGTTAGTCAGTTTATAACCCAACTGAAATGAGTTGGGATCGAATCCCACAGGGAATGGTACATGTTTAAGATTCAATAATAATGTGTGAACATGTTCAAATCAATCATAGGAATAGACATTATCGAATAAAAACATAATTCAAATTAGGGGGTGACACGAATATCAAATAAGGAGATTTTGGTTTCAATTATCAACTACAACAACAATAAAACGAAATAACAATAATGAGATGGGTTCTTGGGATGTGATTCGATTATAGGCTAATGTAGGCAAATGGGTAATTGCAACTATTGGGAAATAGTTAAATATTAGTGAGTAAGCTAGACTATAGAGGAGGTAAAATATTTCTCGAACAATTTACCCAGTATGAGTCGATTTCTCTCGAACATCGACAATCATGCAGAATAAGAACTACAACCTACGCCTTAGTCCATCTCCCTTCTGCCTTGGCCTTCAGCAACCTCAGGTTCTGTAACTTTGGGCGATCCAAGACTCCTTCGCGGAACCACTCCTTCGCGGAACCACTCCTTCGCGGAACCACTCAGCGATTCACCGACTGCTCATTTCTCTCGCCAACTAGGTTCTTTCCTTCAGGGCTTGTCACAAAGGAACTTTAGGCGGTCAAATGGACACTCGGCGACTCGCCAAATGGACTTGGCGATCACCAGGCTCTCTTTTCTTCCTTCTTTCAGCTCGCTTTGTTCCTTTTTGCAACTTAGTGTCCTTGCTTTGCTCCTTAAACCATAATCCTGAAAATCAAGTATTTTACATCAGTTATTGGCACAAAATGAGCATTTGAGGACATTAAACCTATACAAATAAAGCCCTAAATGAGTCCAAATCTCAGACTCATCAACACCCCCAACTTAAACTTTTGCTTGTCCTCAAGTAAAACTCAAGTTCAGCAGTTCAAAAAGGATGTCTCAAACAGTGTTACACAAGACTCAATCATGGATGCACACAACAAGACTCAACTTACTCATGTCAGGATCAATTGTTCACTCAAAGATTCAAGTTATGACTCACCATTATCGAAGATTCTCAAGTTCACAATACTTTCTTCAAATGCAAGTTCAATCTCAACAAAGGTACTCAAATGCCCTCACACAAAGAATGATTCCATATTCACACAATTGTTCAACATTTCATAGTTCCGAAATCACATACAACTCTCACACTCACAAAGATGAACACATGCATGACTTCACCCATATGTTTGCCGTTATTTTCCAACCAACTTTCTCTTTAGCTCACTCAAGATAAAAAAGGTCTTTTCAAGGCTTGTAACGGGGTTGAGTGTAAAGGTATGGTCATTTAGGCTCAGTAGCTACTCTCTTTATGAAATGTTGTATGAACATCACTTTCTTTCCTTTTCTTCAACATTCTCATTCATGCTCAAAATTCACCCCATTATTCACTTTTCATGGAATACCGGACACCCCATTTCTTTTGTAACTTATACAACTTTATTCCATAATTTTTTCTTTCTTTTTCTCCTTTATTTTTGTATGGAGGGGTTCTATCTTTTTCAAAACTATGGGTAAAAGGGGACACTTTTGCATTTCTTGATTTACCTTCTCTTTTCACGACACCCCCAACTTAGGCTTTTGGCCTAAGTTGACTATTCGAACAAACCACACTACATGAGTATTATGGGGGAATGGATAAAGAAAGGTCACATTTTCATCAAGTTTCTTTCAAGAAAATTTAAGGCTAAAAAGGTGTTGAAGTAAAGTTTACACACTCACAAGGTAGGCCACAAAAGAGGTATAATGTAAAATTATTTCACTCTTCAAGGTTGTTGCCTAAGATCATTTAAAGAGCTTGCATCACTTTGTAAACCAGACCAACAGGGAAAATTATAGGTGTCATCACACAAGGTTCACGGTAATCTCATCACACAAGGCATTGACACCAATATCAAACAACAGTCCACACCTTTGCTAGTGTGCAATATTCATTACAAGAGATTCAATTTGATAATTGGCTAGTCACAACAAGATGCAAAACGTTCACATATTGCCTATGCAACTTCATTTGGCCTCATCGTAGATGCATATTCATTTTTTGTTCTATTGAAAGCACTATTCAAGTCATCGGTATTGATCATAACCGATACTTAAATTTGCACAAGAACAACCATAATTTAACACACAAGAGGTGGCAATTTTTTTTAGAAGGGTCCAAAAACCATTTGCAATTAAAACAAGGAGCCACAAGCTCAAACATCCACAACACAGTGCCAACACATAATTTACAGCACAAAACCCAATATATAAACAATAGTAATAATCCCAAGAGGTAGGTGCCTCATCTCACCACAAGTAAAAAGTAATTTGTCCTCAAATGCAATCAAAATACTAAAAATCCATAAAAGTGACAAAGAGGGAGGTAAAGAGAAGTCATGTCAACGCAGTCTCTCCATCTGTAAGGGCATTAGTGCCTGGTGCAACACTCTGATCTTGGGCATCAGTGCTGGGGTATCAACAACACTAGATCCGGCCATGGTGGTATCTGCCAAAGAAATCTGTACGGCTAAATCTAGCATCGCCTCCTCAACCTCTGTCAGGCCCTCATAAGAAGCCTCCTCATCAACAACAATCTGCTCCTTATCAGTGTCATCCTCGGATTCAGCAACAACCATCTCCTCAACTCGAACCTCATCTTCGGTGGTAGCCGGGGGCACATCTGGATCAACTGGCACATCATGAATCTCTACTGTCCCAAAAATCATTGACATGTCGGTGGACGTCAGCTGGTCCACATCTCTCCTCAGCTCAGCAATAATGGCCTTTAGAGCTATCACCTCATCATTGGCCCTTTGGCCTTGCTCACACACCGTCGCAAGGGCATCAATGGTCATACTCTAGGGTGTCAAAGCATCAACAAGGTCCCTCTCGATCATGCCAGGAATGGTGGCCTCAAGTCTAGAGGTACGTCTATCAGCAGAATGGGCTAGCTGCACCATATGTAGTAATGCAACCTGGGTGAGTGGAGGTCGAGCAGTAGCAGCAGCAATACCATCTCTAGGAGGCAAAGAAGTGTTGGAGGAACTGGGAGTAACATAAGGCACATCACTAGATGTACCTGAAGGCCCAGGGGCCGAAGTAGGCAGTACTGCCTCTGCAGGTAGTGCCTGGGTATCAACAACCGGGGAAGATTCCACCGGGGCTTCCTCCTTTTTCTCTGCCTCATCCTTCAAGTACTCCGCCTCAATTCTCCGGATGTCGGTAGAAGATGTGGGAATCACTTCCACATCCTTCGTCTCATCTTGAGGTACTCAAGCTTGTCTGCACAGCTTGGTGATCAACACCAAAAAGGGGAGGGAAGTTTGGTGCACTTTGGCCTTCATGGCCATCTCCTGCTCAATGATCATACCCAAATTTATGCGCTCTCGTGCAATGATCAAGCCAACACAAGTCACCTTTGTGTGGCATATGATGGACTCATTTTAGGATGGTATGATAGTGTTGCTGATAAAGCCAAACCAGTACCTCGCTGCTACATTGAGGTCCTTCTTCTCTATCGGTGCCCCTGCCTCCAACCACCTAGGAGTACTATCACATATGAGAGGAGCTAGCCAGATTTTCATGTTCTCCAAGGACTTAGTCTTGATCCTGTACTGGTAGTCATGTGCAATGTTGTCGGTGAACTCCAATACAACATTTATGTTAGTACTTCCATACAACACTTTCTTTCCCCTGCCAACCACATAATCAACCGGCCTGAATTTAGCAGCCTGCTTCCTCCCTTGTGGCACTAGGGCTTCGTAGGCAGTGTAGAATTCCTGAACCCAATTGGGAATATAGGAACCATGGGGTTTTATGAAAATCTCAAACTTACAGGCCTTTATGGTGCACCAAATTTCAGGGTATCTCACTATCACCCCATAAATAGAGAGCCTCTTTACTTCAATCATGGTCCTCAATCCCTCAGTTTTCAGTCTGTTCATAGACCGGGGAGGAGGACCCTGTACCGGTGGCGTTAGGACCACAGTGTGTGCTGGAGCAGGAAGAGAATCTGTGGCCTGGGGAGTTCTGATCCTAAAAAGATCATTCATCCTCTTGAAACGTAGCTCAGCCATCTGGGCTGACAATAATTCATCATCCTCCGGATCAGAAGTGGTAGACCAAGGATCCTAGTGCTCACCCTCACTCTTATAAGTTGTGATGTGAGTGGCATAGAGTCTGTCACTGTCAGAGCTGGCCTCTGGTAATGCAGGAGAAGGAGCCTTGCCCTTCCCTTTGCCCTTCCCACGTGTGGTGGAAAGTTTGGTTGGCTTTGCCTGGGATGCAACCGCATCCTCATTGATTTTGATTCCCTTTGCCCTCTTGCGGGGCGGAATGTCTCTACCTGCTACCTTTGGTCTAGCCATTTCTGTAAAACAATGCACAAGTGTAAGAAATTATCCAAGAAAAATGCATAAAATCATATTGCAGACAGACTCACCGAACCGATTGGTGAGTGGCCGAATAACTTTTGCAAGCTAGGTCGGGCTCGTCGAAACGATTGGATCTAAAAATCTCCAGAAAAATGGCATGTTGGCGATGAGAGGAGCCTTTTGGTGAATCACCGACAGCATTCGGCGAGCAAAGACAAGTCCGCCGAAAGTTACAGTGCATTTTAAGGGAAGGGGTTGATATACCGTGAGTTTACGGTATTTTTAATACATTTCACTTAAGAGTTGTGTGTGTCTAGGGACTTTTTGTATTGGCTTTTATGTGTTTTTATCATGTTTTGCAGGAAAGATGTTTAGGAACGGAAGTAAAGAGACAGCTGAAAGAAATGCAGAAAGAGGCATCTACGGAGGTGATCTACGGACCGTAGGTCCATTGACGCTCCGTAGATGGTGATCGTAGATCAGTAGGGCAAGGTATGGAAGGAGAATTAGGGAATCTAACTAAGCGTGGAACCACGGTGACCATTGATGGTCCATAGATTGATCTACGGACCGTTCTGCTGAACCGTAGAATGTGCTTGCGAGGGTTCCAGTACCTGATTTTTGGAGAATTCTAAGTATGGATCTACGGAGGGGATCGACGGATCATAGATCGATCTACGGTCAGTACTGGTAGTCCATTGTTTGCTTCAAAGAAGCTGATTTTTTTAAGTTAAAATATTTTAGAAGTCCTGGATGATGGAAGGGACTCACGGACCGTAGATCCATTGAGGTCCGTGAGTCGGTCTCGTGGAATGAAGACGCGTGCCTGAACAAAATTTCCTTATTTTGTTTCCCTTTTGTTTTAGGACTTGTTTTCTATAGATAGGGTATGTAAACCTCGTTTTTAGTGGTTAGACTTTATTATTTTAACTCTAGTTTTTGGCTTTGGAGATTAACTTGCAACTTGAGCAATTCTTAATTTCCTAAGCACGTTTTGGTGATTTTTACTTTGAAATTCTGGGATTATTCTTCTCTACTACCTAAGTTCATGATTTATTCTTCAAACATTATGAATTGTTTTCTTACTAATTTGGGTAACTAAATACACAACTAGGGTTGTGGGAACCATGAGGGATTAACAAAGTATGAATAGTAACTAAGCAATTCTTGAATATGTTGTTGCATGCATTGATAATTCTTTAGTTTAGAAGTCTTTTTAACGAGTAAACACGTTAGAACTTGCCTTGTTGCTACTTGCCGGACCAAGGAGGTAGTTAATAAGAAAAGAATTATCAACATAGATTTAGTGTGATACTATCTAATAGAATTAATGTCGATTGGTGCGAGGGTGAAAACTAAGCCATATATCGATGTGATTTCTAATATGAGGTAATGGTAAGGGTTAGTAAATTATACACACGTAGCCGGACCAAAGAGTGGGGTGAAATTCTCTAGATGCTGGACCAAGGATTTAGAGATACATAACTTATCGCTTTGCATGTAATACACTAGGAAGGGATTGCTATTACTAGGATTACGGTGTTATGAGCTTATGGGGAACACATACGCCCTAGTTTCTTTCTCAATTTGATAACAACAAAAGTTAAATCTTGCTTACTAATTACTTTCATAATTTCCAAAATTTGTTACACAAACTCCCCCACCCCCTTTTTACTTATTTGCTTCAGAAATACATTGGCGTAATCAATATAATCGTCATTGAATTTAAGTCTAAACCATATTTCTCATGGGATCGACCCCAACCTAAAAGTTGGGTTATTTACTTGATAATGATCGCTTACGCTTCTTTAGGGAGGTGTAATTTGAGCGTATCAAATTTTGGTGCCGCTGCCAGGGAATAAGCCTTTTAGATTAAGTTTAATTGCATTATTGAACTTTAGTCAAATATTTCCTAATTTTGCTGTTTCTTTTGTTTTTGTCTCTCTCAGGGTCTTACTCTAGTGTATGCCAAGTACATGGATCCAAGGCGAACCACTTACTCCATACGATCCCGAACTGAATAGAACTTTATGGAGAATGAATAATCAAGGAGTTCTGGTTAACCCTATCGGGGGAGATTTAGGTGAAGGTGTTGTATTGCAACCTCCTAGGGTAATTGATGCGAATAATTAGGCTCCAGTTGAGAATAGATTGGGAGATGCACTGAGGGCACATAAACCACGTCTGCATGAAAATTTCAGGGTCAACCTTAATATTGCCGATTCTGATGGACCTCTTGTCCTACTGCCTCTACCTCAGGGGCATACATTTGTAGTGACCAGTAGCTCGATGCAGATGCTTACAGCGAGGGGCTTGTTTGCAGGGTTGCCAACGGATGATCCGCATGCTCACATAGCCAAACTTAATCATGTCTGCAAAAGTTGTATAAGTCTACCGGATTGGGATATGGACGTCATTAGGTTGCGTGTGTTACCCCTATAATTGACAGGAGGTGCTGCTGTGTGGTTCAATGTAATCCCTTACAACTCAATCTATACATGGGAGCAGTTGAAAGAGGCATTTTTAGCAAGATTTTTTCCAGTGTCCAAGAAATTGAACAAGAAGGATAAACTCAACAACTTTGTAGCAGTACGTTGAGAGTTTGTGAGTAGTTCTTGGGATAGGTTCATTTCCTTCATGAGTGGTGTTCCGAATCACCGTATTGATGATGAGTCGCTGAAGGAGTACTTCTACTGAGGACAGGATGATAATGGTAAGGCAGTGCTCAATACTATTGCGGGAGGTTCGTACGCTGAATGCACTTTTGCACAAATTGTAAAGAAAATGGAGAAGATATCTCGAAATAATAAATCTTGGAGCACTAGAAAGTCAGACACTGGGAGGAGCACATTTGCCGTTCAAGCTGCAAACAACCAGCCCACAGATGAGATTCGCGAGGAAATGGAATAGATGAGAACTGAACTATGGTTGGTGTTAAAGCATGTGACAGAAGTAGCAGAGAAGGTAAAGGCTGTGAACTACTTGACTAGAAATCCACCACCGGCAGATGAGTATTATTTTGAAGAGGATGCGTATGCGGTGAATGAGCAGACGAGGGGTTTCCGACCAAACTCCCAAGGTTCCAACACGGATAATTGGTGCCAAGGTCAAGGAAACCAAGGTCTGAACTATGGCAATTACAACCGCGAGGGTCAATATGTTCGGGATGGGAACTATAATCATGACAACAATTACAACTGGAACAACTATGGCAACAAAAAAGATCAGGCTGGACCTTATGTTCCTCCTCAAAATCGGGATTCTTCTCCTAGGGAAGCGGAAGGTAATATGTCACGTATTGAGGATATAATGCAGAAAATGATGAGGAGGTTTGACGCGACTGATGAGAATGTGAAGGAGATGCGAAATTACTTATCTGACATTGGTCAAAAAGTTGAAGCCCACATAGTGTCGATCAAGCATCTTGAGCTACAGATGACTCAGTTGTCGACTACAGTAAACCCACGTCAACCTGGCACTCATCTTAGTAATACTATCCAAAATCCAAAGAATGATGGACATTGCATGGCAGTCACGACTCAAGGAGGTAAGCAGACTGTTGATCCACCTATGCCATCTGGGGTAGCAACTACTGCTAGTAAAGATGATGATGTGGTTGAGGTGCCTGGAGAGACCGAGAATGCGACAAAGAAGGAAGATGAGGTAACTTAGAAAGTTGTCCCCATACCCAGACCTCCACCTCCTTTCCCATAAAGGTTAGTGAAAAAGACTGAAGAAAGGAAATACCACATGTTTATTAGCATGTTGAAGCAGCTTTCCATCAATGTTCCGTAGATAGAGGCTTTGGAATAAATGCCTGGGTATGCAAAATTTATAAAGGATACAAGAAAACGGCCGTGAACTTCAAGGATGATGATAGATTACAACATTGTAGCGCTATTTCTACTAGGTCTCTTGTACAGAAGAAGGAGGATCCAAGTGCCTTTACTATTCCATGTACCATCGGGTTGTTGCATTTTGCTAAGGCATTGTGTGATCTTGGGGCTAGCATTAATCTGATGCCATTGTCAATATACCTAAAGTTAGGTCTAGGAGATCCAAAACCGTCTGCGATGCGATTGCTCATGGCCGACAGAACTGTGAAGAGTCCCATAGGTGTGCTTCATGATGTACTAGTGAAATTGGAGTCGTTCATCTTTCTCGCAGATTTTGTGATTCTTGACTGCGAGATTGATTTTGAGGTTCCTATCATTCTTGGGAGACCATTTTTAGCTACGGGGCGCGCTTTGGTTGATATGGAAAAGGGGTAGATGAAATTCAGACTAAACAATGAAGAGGCGACTTTCAATATTTGTAGGTCTATGAAGAAAAGTAGTGAACTCCAATCGGTATCGGCGATAACCTATAGAGTTGAGAGTGTCTCTGAGGTGCAGGTTGAGGAGAGACTGGGTGTTGAGGCACTAGCAGTGGTTATGATGAACTTTGAGAGTGATGGTATTGAAGAATATGATGAGTTGGTCGCCGCACTTGATAGGTGCGAATATCATTCGAAACTAAAGAAACTGGATTTAGACATGAAAAATTATGAGTCCCCACCCGCAAGACCGTCTGTTAAGGAGGCACCAAAATTCGAGCTTAAAGCTCTACCATCACATTTGAGGTATGTATTCTTGGGAAATGATGATACTTTACCGGTAATCATTGCGGCAGATTTAGATGGGCGATAAGTAGAGTTTTTGGTTTCTGTGTTAAAGAGATTCAAGCGAACTATTAGGTGGACTATTGCAGACATTATTGGGATCCCTCCTGGTATCTGTTCTCATAAAATCAAACTCATGCCAGATCACAAGCCTAGTATTGAGCACCAGAGGAGATTAAATCTGCCTATGCAAGAGGTAGTTAAAAAAGAGATCATCAAGTGGCTGGATGCTGGAGTTATCTATCCCATTGCAGATAGTAGTTGGGTATGTCTTATTCAATGTGTATCCAAGAAATGTGGGATTACCGTGGTTCCTAATGAGAGAAACGAGCTTGTTCCGATGCTGCCCGTTACTGGATGGAGAGTCTATATGGACTACCGAAAGCTAAATGCTTGGATAGAAAGGACCATTTCTCTATGCCATTCATGGATCAGATATTGGATAGACTTGCTGGTAAGGGTTGGTATTATTTTCTTGAAGGTTATTTGGGCTACAATCAGATTTATATAGCTCTGAAGGACCAAGAGAAGACCACCTTCACTTGCCCTTATGGGACTTTCTCCTTACAAACGGATGCCATTTGGGTTGTGCAATGCTCCAGCGACCTTCCAACGTTGTATGATGTCGATATTCTCTGATATGGTGGAGGACACTATTGAGGTATTTATAGATTATTTCTCTGTGGTAGGTGACTCTTTTGATCGATGTCTAGATCATTTGGCTGAGGTGCTTAAATGGTACGAAGACTACAATCTTGTGCTAAATTGGGAGAAGTGTCACTTTATGGTGAAAGAAGGGATAGTTTTGGCTCATCGGATTTCTGAGAAGGGCATTGAGGTAGATAAAGCGAAAGTTGAGGTAATAGAAAAACTTCCTCCACCTATCTCTGTAAATGGTGTTAGGAGTTTTCTTGGGCATGCAGGGTTTTATAGGAGGTTCATCAAAGATTTCTCAAAAATTGCACATCCAGTGTGCAAACTGCTCGAGAAGGAGTGTAAGTTCTATTTTGATGATGTTTGACTAAGAGCATTTGGAGAGTTGAAGGATAAGTTAGTTACTTCACCTATCATTATTTCACCGGATTGGGGACAACCGTTTGAAGTAATGTGTGATGCGAGTGGAGTGGCGCTTGGTGTGGTATTGGGACAGAGGCGAGAGAAAATTCTCCATCCTATTTACTATGCTAGAAAAGCTCTAAATGTGGCCCAAAAGAACTATACGGTAACTGAACAAGAGCATCTTGCAGTGGTTTTTGCATTCGAAAAATTTGGATCCTACTTGCTTGGTACTAAGGTCACAGTGCATACTGACCATTTTGCATTGAGGTATTTGATGGCTAAGAAGGATGCAAAACCGAGGTTGATTAGATGGGTATTGTTGCTGCAAGAGTTTGAATTTGTGGTAAAAGATAGAGAGGGACCGAAAATTAAGTTGCTGATCACTTGTCCAGATTGGAGGAAGAGGCTATGCTAAAGCTTGGTGATAGCGCTGAAATTAATGATGCTTTTCCAGATGAACATGTATTGGCTGCTTCTCATGATCTGATTCCTTGGTTCGCAGACTTTGCTAATTATTTGGCAAGCGATTTGGTGCCCCCGAATTTGTCTTTTCACCAAAGGAAAAAGTTTATGCATGATGTGAAGAAGTTCTTTTGGGATGAGCCTTATCTGTATCGTAGTTGTGCCGATGGGATTATTTGTTGCTGTGTGCCAGAGGTTGAGATGATGGGTATACTAGAGGCGTATCATTCATCGCCTGTTGGTGGGCATCATAGTGGTGTTCGGACTGCGCCTAAAATTTTGCAGTGTGGGTAATACTGGCCCACCATCCACCAAGATGCTCATTATTTCGCCAAGTCTTGTGACCGTTGCCAAAGAGAAGGAGGAATTTCAAAACGGCAAGAGCTTCCTATTAATCCTATATTGGTGATTGAGTTGTTTGATGTATGAGGCATTGATTTTATGGGTCCATTTGTGAGTTCACATGGGATGAAGTATATTCTTGTTGCGGTTGATTATGTATCGAAGTGGGTGGAAGCAGTTTCGCTCCCCAACAATAAAGGTAAGAGTGTCACCGCATTCTTGAAAAGGAATATCTTCTCCAGATTTGGTACACCGAGGACGATTATCAGTGATGGAGGTTCCCACTTTTGTAATAATTTGTTCAAGGCACTACTTGAGAAATATCGTGTTCGCCACAATGTAGCCACTCCTTACCATCCGCAGACTAGTGGGCAAGTTGAGGTGTCCAACAGAGAGATAAAACAGATTTTGGCAAAGACTGTGAATGCTAATAGAACGGATTGGTCAAGGAAGCTGGATGATGCTCTATGGGCCTATCGTACTGCATACAAGACTCCCATAGGTATGTCTCCTTACCAACTTGTATATGGGAAGTCTTGCCATTTACCGGTAGAGTCAGAGCATAAGGCTATGTGGGCGATGAAAAAGCTAAATTTGGATTGGGGCACTGCATCTAATCAAATAATGAATGACTTGAATATGCTTGATGAGTTTCGCCTAAAAACTTATGAAAGTTCAGCCTTATACAAAGAGAAGATGAAGAAGTATCATGATCAAATAAATGAAAAGCGAGAATTTGTTGTGGGTGATCTTGTGCTTCTACTCAACTCTAGGTTGCGCTTGTTTCCGGGTAAATTCAAGTCCAAATGGACCGGGCCATTTTTGCGCACAAAAGTGCTTCCCCATGGAGCGGTTGATCTTGAGAACGGTGAAGGAACAAGGTTCATGGTAAACGGACAAAGGATCAAGATCTATCTGGGAAACGTGGAAAGTGTGCAAGAGGTTGTTGAGGCCTATGTTCTTGATGAAGTCTAAGTAATCAAGAGGCATGCGTCGTGCCTCGACGTTAAATTAAGCGCTTCTTGGGAGGCAACCCAAGATGTAAAATCTAGACAACAATAGGTTTTTGTTTTCCGTTTAGTAGTTTTCTTTGTTTAGTTGCTTCTCTGTACTCATTTAGATAGTTGTTTTATTTTTATTTTAGTGTAGACTAGACATAGCATAGGGTCCGTTTCTAAAAAGTGTCCAGAAAATGTAAAAAGAATGGCCTAATGAGTTCTACATGTGCAGGGACAAAAAGCAAAATCTGCAGAAAAAGGTCTGGGGCAGAGGTCTACGGACCCCATTGATGGCCCGTGGTTCATTCCAAGGACCGTGAATGGTGTCCGTAGATCCCAGGTAAGGTTCCTAAACTTTTAAGTGCAAGTGTGATCTACGGACCGTAGATCGACCCACGGACCGTAGATGGGGTCTTGTGGGTCCAAGCCCTAGTTCTCCCTGACCCGACCCGGACCCCTCCTATTTAAAATCCCCCAATTTCAAAACATCTCCACTTTCCTCCATTTACTCCTAAAACTGATTCTAAACTTCACAATCCCTTAAATCACTCCATAACTCCCCAATTCATCTTCCCTTTCTTTTTCCCACAATCCTAAATTTCGTTTCCTCTCCAAACTCCACTCTTCCCCAAAACTCCCCACGAAGTCTAGTGTATGGGTTCGGTGCGTAAAGGCAAAGTTGTGGTATCAAAAGTGTCGAGTCATCACACAATCACCCTACTCACGCTGCTTGTAAGGTAATATAATTTCCCCTCACTTTGAATTTCAATTCATCGATTGATTATAGAAAGTACGGAATTGGGTCTTGACCTTTGGTAGTTGATTGTATGTAAATGCATGCTAAACTAGAACTACAAACACCCTTGGGACGATAGATAGTGATTGTGTGTCTTTATAGTGTATAAAACTAGTGTAATGAGAGTCTAAATGCAAGTTTCGACTTAGGGTTTCTGATTTGTTGTGCAATTTCCTGTGAATCTAGTAGTCGGAACCCTTAGAATGACGAACTAGCATAATTCCTGTTGAAATGCATGATTAGATTAGGTGACATTGTTGAAATGGTAAAATTGGGGTCAACATGAAGGATGCCTGAAACCTGAAACAAATCCTATCCACGAGACCCCGTCTACGGACTGTAGATCAGGTCCGTGATTGGTGGCACATGAGAATTTCACTAAGTATGGAACCACGAAAGCGGACTACGGTCCGTAGATTAGTCTATGGACCGTTCTGAACATCTGTGGTTCCCATCAGGGACCAACTTTTTGGTACCTATGATCTACAGAAGGGATCCACGGACCGTAGGTTAGCCTATGGATCGTTGATGCCCACCGTAGGTGGCCTCTAAAGCCACTGTCTGATTTTTTTTTCTGTTTTTTGTTTTTTGTTTGTTCTTAGCTCTAAAATCATTTTTAGTGTGTTATGAGTTTATTTTGGTACTAATTACACATCCACAAGTACCATGGCACCTAAGAAGCAAGTGACCTACTCAAAAAGGGGAAAATCAAAATCCGTGCAGCCTACTTTTAGGCTGATTGATGATGACACGGACGTAGGAAAGGATCCAACATATGTTCCACCGGCCACGAGGACATCCCCTACTGCACCTCGGGCTAGCCGAAATACATCCCGGCAGGTGGTCATCGACGTAGTCACTATCTCCCAGTCTGATGAGGAGAACACACTGATCGGGTCAACAACTGGGTCTGCTTTCGGTTCTGAGGCTGGTTCTACTTCCGGCTCAGAGTCCACCTCTGCCTCCGGCGCTGAGCTTGGCTGTAACGACTCGGAAAATGATAGAGTGAAACTAGAGCCTCATATGTGAGTTTGGGGTCGAGAACTTAATGAGATGATTTTATTTGAATTTGACCCAAAAAGTTCTTAAAAATGTGCTTTGGAAGTTACCGGAAACTTGTTTAACTGTATATAAAAAGATCTGTTTCGTTTTTCGAAAATCCGACTGCATATTCTTGTTTAGGGGATCAAATTGAGTGGGAGATGGGTCTAACCCAAATTTTAGAGCAACCGTATCAATATCCGAAATTTCCAAGTGAAGCCTTTTTCGAGGGTCTACTTTGGAGGTTCATATCTCCTAGCACACAAATTATTGGGTGGCCAATAACATATCCATGGAAAGCCCTTTGAGTTAGCTACCTAACGCACTTCGTTTCACCTCATTCG
>JAJOOS010006205.1:0-37180 GCA_029582725.1 Solanum chiquidenum | reverse complement strand
GAGAAGAGAGATTCAGAATGAAAGGTGTTAAAGTATTTAAGAGATAGTGTATCTAGATTCATTGTACCTGAATGAGGAAAAACTTAAAGAAGAATTTATATGATACCTTTGGATATTCTGCATTTAATTAAAGAATATTTACTAATTATTAGCATAAAAATTCATTTTGCCATACTGTGAAACTCTTATATAAAGAGCACATATGTAAATTGTTACTTAATCATGTCAATGGGCTCTTTGTTTTATTTACACACGCTATCCGAGCCAAATCCATCCCTATTCTAGGTTTACCCGATGACAATGACAAACCCCTACGATAGAATGTTCTCGCTCAAAATGTCCAATCCTAGACATGCCAAGGAAACGCATGTCCCATATTAGTTGAAGAAATAGTCTATCATATCCTTATATGGTTTTAGACACTCCTCAACTCATTAGCTAATTTTTGGGGTTGAATTAGGCCGAAGATCATTTTCTGTACAACAAAATGAAACTCATTGCTTGTTGTCACCTTGTATGGCCTTGGTGAATCCTCTAAATTTTGAGGTTCAGTTAAGCCCGAAGTCCATTTTCTTTACATGATATCAAAGCCTCAATGACGTGGCCTGCGCACAACGCTCAGCCGACGTCGAGCGTGGCCTGCAACCACCAGAGCTCTGTTGTTTCCAGAATTTGTTCCGTCGGTGGATTCAACAGACCCGGTATTAAAGAGATGGCAGATCGTTTCTTTCCAAACACCATGCCTAGTTTTGTTGATGAAACGACAGTTAAAGAATCATTTCTTGAAGGAGCAAAAGATCCACTATTGGAGCTTATGTATTTGCCTTATGGTACTGTTTGCGAGAAGTTCAAAAGGGTTGCTTTTGATCTCAAAGAAACGGTACTAACGTCTCTCAAGTATAGAGTGCCTGCCAGGTGTTTGTGTAAATTCCCTGTTTCTTTTTTTCTCTCTAATTTTGATTTTGCTATGCTTTAGATTGTGAAGGAAACATGGGTATGTAAAAGGGGAAGAGTGAGTGACTATACAATTTACACTGGAACTTTGGGAACTGCTTTTTTGTTATTTAAAGCTTACCAAGTTACTCGTGACAAGAATGATCTTGCTCTCTGTTCTGATATTATCAAGGCTTGTGACTCTGCTTCCCGCGGTTCTGGGTACTCTCTCTCTCTGCAAAATTTCTCCCTTTTTCCCTGTGATTTGATCTTTAATTTGATTTCTGTTGTCTGAAGAAAGATGATAACTTTTATGGTATATGAACGTATCTTGTGGTTTTAATTAGCCTGCATGAGAAGTCATCTTAATCTTCAAAAACTTATTAGGTCATACATGATAAACAATGGCGATCAAAAACCATAACGGTGCTAAGTAAGTTGGATCCGCAAGGAAGGTGTAACGAACTGGTCACTGTATTGGTGAGACGCTCGGTGAATTAGACATGTCTGTGAAGATGCCTGGAAAAAAAGACCCTATGAAGCTTCATTGTCCTGGGATTGGCAAGTAAACATATTGAGGTTTAAATAGCTAGTATATGAATGGAAATCTTCTAAATGAGGGTGAAATAGGATTGGAAGTAAGGAAATAGAAGGTAAAAAAGTTGAAGAGATGAAGAGGAAATTCGTATGTTTCCTGTCCTTTTACATGTGTTGACTGTTAGAAAAAGCCATAATCTGTTTTTATGTATCCTTAGTTCTAGTTTCAAGTTAAATTTTCTATATTTTTGTTAGTTTTACTATATCGTTGACTCAATTATCAAGTAATCTGTTAATATGAATCGGATAAGGAAGACCATGAGCAGATTGGAGTAGACCTGTAAGAGTTGGTTGGATCCCTTATAATTGTGGGGGCGGTGGCGGTAAGGCTTTTGGTGTCACAAGTTTTACAGAGCAAATTTGCTTATGATTCACTATTCCTTCTACTGATAATAAAAAAGGATTTAGCTTCTCTCCTAGTGTGCTTAATATTTTCTGGTTTTTGATTTGGCCTACTTGTTGGTGTTCTGCATTTTTTAATACTTTTCTCTTCAGTCATTCTAATTGAGTTAATAGAAATTTCAAGTCAGCACTAGTCAAATGATCCAACCAGACAATCCAATCGAAGGTTCCGTTTCATGATCTCCTACATAGAAACATGTTTTAGGTAATTAAAATACATGAACAAAGTTGAACTCTAATTTGTGAAACTGCAGGCATGTGACTTTCATATGTGGACAAGCTGGTGTTTATTCTCTTGGTGCAGTTGTGGCCAAACACAGCGGGGATGAACAATTGTGTGATCACTATCTGACAAAATTCAAAGAGGTTTCTTTTCATTGTTCCACTGAGAGCTTTTTCTGTTGATGTCAATAGTCTTCTCATTATCTATCTACAAATGCAGATTGAGCTTCCTAAAGATTTTCCAAATGAGTTGTTGTATGGGAAGGCTGGTTTCTTGTGGGCTTGTTCATTCTTAAACAAAAATATTGGTAGAGAAACAATATCATCGACCCGAATTGTAAGAAACTTCACAAATTCAATCACCTTCGACGTCACATGCTTCCTCATTATGAATGGTTCTTAATTTCTTTGGAATTTTTTTATGCAGCGAGCAGTTGTTGCTGAGGTTATGAAGTCCGGACGAAAAATGGGGAAAGGAAGATGTCCACTGATGTATGAATGGCATGGAAAGAGATACTGGGGTGCTGCTCATGGACTAGCTGGGATAATGCATGTACTTATGGACATGGAACTGAAAGCAGACGAGGTCGAGGATGTCAAGGCTACACTGCATTACATGATCCGAAATCATTTTCCCAGTGGAAATTACCCTTCAAGTGAAGGAAGTGAATCTGACCGACTTGTGCATTGGTGCCATGGTGCTCCTGGTGTTGCCCTTACTCTAATCAAAGCAGCTAGGGTATGGAGTAATAACTATCAGAGACAGTAATCCTAATAGTTACTATAACTCCTCAATCCTCGTAGACATGAGATGAAATCCGTCATCCTGGAAGGGCTTTCTGCTCATCATTGTCGTAACTTTTCAGGTTTTCAGCAATGACGAGTTTCTGCAGGCAGCTATAGAAGCAGCTGAGGTGATTTGGAATCGAGGCTTACTCAAACGAGTTGGAATTTGTCACGGTGTTAGTGGAAATTCCTATGTCTTTCTTTCACCATATCGTTTGACAGGTAAAGTTGAGTACTTGTACAAGGCAAAGGCCTTCGCGTGCTTTCTGCACGCTAGAGCTCAAACACTCATATCAGAGGGAGTTATGCACGGAGGTGATCGTCCATACTCGTTGTTTGAAGGAATGGGAGGAATGGCTTATCTCTTTTTCGACATGATAGATCCAATGGAAACAAGGTTTCCTGCTTATGAACTCTAGTTTTTGTACATACAGAATATGTTGTAGATTGTAGAATCAGCTATGTAAATCTTTTATGTTAGGTGGATGTATTACCATATGATGTCAAGATAAGCTTACGTTTTGCTTACATTTTACCCGACTATATTGTACCAAACCTGTAATGCAGAAAAATAAATTTAAAAAATTGCACCTCCAAATGCGGGTTCATGTTAATTTTTGTTTTATTCACTAGTTCCGGCAGAAATTAATCAAAGTTTGTTAAATATTTAAATTAAATGTGCTCACTTTTAACATAAAGTACCAAACTGTTCAAAAAGTATATATTTGAGGCATCACTTTGAACCTCTTTCCAAATGCAAGGAGTCCCCTAGCAATAGGTGTGGATAGCAATGATAGAAATTCGAAAAAATCACACCTCAAAAACTAGTTATTAAGGTAAAAAAGCCTAATATCGTATAAATTCCATATCGATTCCCATTAAATTTATATGGGACTCAAATTTCTTTACCTTTGACATAGGATCACAATGAATGTTCCTTTTGTCTCAATTTCTGTAAAAGCTTCTTTTATAGTATGTATAAAAATAATGTCACATCTTTATATTTAGTAATATTTTATCAAAGATCTATAAAAATTATGTATTTAGTTAATCAACGTCACATAAATTTGAGACGAAGACGAGGGAGTACATAGAAAGTAGAAAAGAGATGCAAAAGTAGCGGTGCATTCTTGTTTCTTCTTGTATTTATCTTACTAGCTTCTACAACTCTCCAAATAAATAAAAAATACATCTTGTCATCCAGATAACTCTAAAGCTTTTTGTATGTATATGTTCAATTGATTCCATCTTTCTACACAAAATATACTATTTTTGAGTTTAGACACAAAAAAAACATATCTCAAAGATGTCAGAACGTTACTACCCTAATGAAATGGGTGACCTTTCAATTGAAGAATTGGCACCTGAAAATGCAAAAGACTCTTTATCCAAACTTCTTTCACTTCCTTATGACACTATTTCTCAAAGACTCAAGCTAGATGCTATCAACCTCAAAGATGAAGTATTCTTTTCTTTTAACTTCTTCTTTTATTTATTGAGATAAAACATATAACTCTTGTGAAAAGATGTAAGACGGATTCAAAATTTAAACTTTATTGATTTTAGATGACATCAAACTCACTATTGAATACTTAATTTAATATGTTTCATATTTACTAGGTTCATTCAAAGTTTCAAACCCATAACATGTATATTGAAGAACGAACGTGAAAGCTTAATTCAAAAGATTAGTCTGATAGTCAAGTCTATAAATTCATGATCGATTAGGAATTTTTTTTCGTTTTAATTTATGTGATGTATGTAGTAATTTGACCCGATATAATGTTTAAGCAATATAGGGAGATTTTACAATGTTTTAAAATCATCCATAAAAAGGTTATGAGTATACACTTTTTGCTAAACAAGTGAGATTTAACCATAGGTGAAATTAGGATTTTAATTTAATAGGTTCTGAATTTTATCATACAAGTGATAATAATTGGGTTCTAAATTAATGTTTTTACATATTTAATGAATTTGTTGACACAAATACTTATTTGAGCAATTGAACTCGGATGTGGGTTACTACCTCCCTCCTTCGATTCAACATGTTTAATGTTGTCAAATAAACAAATAGATCATTATTTTTTAGACTGATTAAAAATATGTGTGTCGTATAAATTGGGATAGAGGAGTATATATTTAATTCATTAATTTTTGTGCGTTACTAATTTTGTTTTTCCTAAATAAGGTTGTGAGGGAGACATGGTCAGCAAAAGGAAGACATGTAAATGAGTAGAGACTCTACACTGGAACTTTAGGGACTGCTTATTTACTATTCAAATCATATCAAATTACTCGAAACAACGATGATCTTGCACTTTGCTTCGATATTATTCAGGCATGTGACGCCGCTTGCAATGGTTCTGGGTACGTCTAAAGACATAATTAAGTAAATAAAAGTATATTATTTTCGACATTTTAAGCTTAGATCATAATTTGTCATGGTATTATTAGAAAATGTGTGCTGAAAGGCAAATTCGATATTCAAACTATGAAATTATGTGTTCGGAATTTAGTAGACGTTTGAACGTAGATTTGCTTAAATATATGCAGACCACCTACATTTATAGGCGGGTACGCAGGTATTTACGCTCTTGGTGCTGTTGCTGCAAAGAATAATGGTGATGATCAGTTATATCAACAATTTTTGACTAAATTCAAGGAGGTATTCAAACTTTTTCGTATGATAATGTGATTCAATTATTTTTCTAGTTAGACTAAAATGTGAGGATTTGTAATTTTGAGTATATGCTATAACAAGATAAATGTGACCTAGTGGTGATACGAATTGCCTTGCCTTTACACTGACGATGTATATAACATAAATTATTTACCCAAGCATATTGTATGCTCGTATATTTATGTTCCGCGTGATTAATTTTGTAATTTGATTGTGTTTTTTTTCAGATTAAACTTCCGATAGATCTTGGAGATGACTTGTTTTATGGTAGAGCAGGGTATTTATGGGCATGTTCTTTCTTAAATAAACATCTTGGCAAAGGCACAATATCCATCTCTCAAATGGTAATTAGCAAATTTAACTACTCAATTATATAGCTTAATTACGAGAAAATGACAAAAATAGTCCTTTATGTTCGGGGTAGTTTCGAAGTAGTCCCTTAGATATAACAGATATTGACATTGTATGTGTTGGTATATATTTTTTTATGTTCTTACAATAACTTGGTATTCAAATTTTGGTTATACAGAGAGCAGTTGTGAATGAACTTATTAAGTCAGGTAGAAAACTGTCGAAATTAGAGAATTTTAAATCTCCCTTAATGTACGAGTCGAGGGGGAAAAAGTACTGGGGAGCTGCCCATGGATTAGCTGGTGTTATGAATGTTTTACTAGACATGGAACTGAAACAAGATGAAATTGAAGATGTTAAAGGAACATTAAGGTACATGATCAAGAATCGATTTTCGAGTGGAAATTATCGTACTAGTGAAGGAGATGAATCAGATGTACTTGTCCATTGGTGTCATGGTGCTCCTGGTGTTGCTCTTACCCTTGCAAAAGCAGCTAAGGTACAAGTTTTGTCACATTACATGCACCTTGATTAATTTTACGAGGTGTGACAGAGATTAATTTTATGATGACTTTACTATTATAGCGATATCATCACTCTTGAAACCTCGATGATATTGTGTTCAGGTTTTTGGTGATGATGAATTTCTCCAAGCATCTAGGGAAGCAATGGAGGTTGTATGGAGACGCGGTTTACTCAAACGAGTCGGGATATGTCATGGAATAAGTGGAAATGCTTATGTTTTTCTATCACTATACAGGCTAACAGGGAAAGAGGAGTATTTATACAAAGCAAAAGCATTTGCGTGTTTTCTACATGATAGAGTTCATACTTTTATATGTGAAGGTATAATGCATAAAGGTGATCATCCTTTTTCTTTGTTTGAAGGAATTGGAGGAATGGCTTATCTATTTTTGGATCTTGTTGAGCCATTTGAGTCTAGGTTTCCTGCTTATGAAGTCTAGGATTAGGACTTTTTTTTAACCTTTGTGAAAACAAACAAGAAATAATGTAAGATATTATGTACCTAAGTATATGTGTGGTGTGTTTGTGCTAGTGATGATATTGTAATTGTTTAGATAAAGATATTGTCTTGGTTTGTGTTAACAAGATCAGTGATTTCTTCTGTTTTTTTGTATAATGCTTGTACTTTGCTAAGAGATTTTCTTATCTTTGGGTCCATCTTAATCAACTAAAGTCTTTTCTCATCATAGTACATATATAACTTTAATCAATTAAAGATTGTCTTATCATACTACATAAATAGAGAAAAAGGACAGGTTGAGAGTTATGATGGTGTGATGGATAAGTCCTGTGTATGATGGTGTGATGGATAAATTCTATCGTTTTGAATCAATTAAAGATTTTGAGTTTGAGTTTCGAAAAAAGAAAAAATTCTAATAGAGAGTCCATCACTTTATACAAACAGAAATTTAGATTTGTTGGGGTTTCAAAATAGATATTATCGCATAAGATCCTCAAATCAAAATTAATCAAATTTTCATTCTCTTTCCTACTCGGAAAGGGGGATCAAAGAGAGGTTCATTTTCGTTCTCTTCCCTACTCAGGAAGGGAATCTTCTAAATGGATGGCGACTTATGCAGTGGTTGGCTTTCTTATCAAAATGTCTTGTTAGTCGATAGCAGGAACTAATGGCTGGTATTATAATGCTGAACCCGGAATATTTTCCTAGCCTTTAACAAAGGAAGAAAGGCATAACACAAAACTAAATTAGTTGGGGTCTCAAAATAAATATCGAATATCGCGCAAAAAATCAACAAAATAAAGAATGACTACAGAAAAACAACATGCATTTCCAGAAACACTGACAATTTTGTATAGACAGACAGCTTGAAGTTGAATGAATCTCAAAGAATTTCATTTCATTTCATTTTCCAATAAACACTTTAACAATTCTCAACTCTACAATTTCCGATTACAGAAAAACCATCGGTTTCTAACCAAAGGTGTTACCCTTTTTTTTTTTTTTTTTTTTTTTTTTTGGGCTTCTATATTATCACCATATCCTGATAAAATCTACTATAATTTTCAACCCCCATTTTTGTCCCCTTCACAATGCCTAATCAGGCAAGATTCCTATTTTAGTCCCAGATCCACTGGCACTAACCACAAGAACAAAGAAATATTACAAATCTCACCAATATCTGTACAAAATTCGAAAACCTGGATGTAGCAGTGTGTAACGTGGAATCGCGATCAGACTTCCCCTGTTTGATCTTCCTCTATATCCGGATTGGCAGTCCAAAATTTTGGAAAGTCCTGATTTCCCCTCTTCGGCCTGCAGTTACAATGACAAAACCCCAGGCAGACTTGGATTGATTTAAACCATTGGAAAAGTCGACACTAGTATCTACACTGACACGAGGGCTACGATTTTTAGTAGCTAACAGGAGTTTTTCCTCGGGCCATGTTGCTGAGAATTTATCAAAGAAGTAGCTGTTCATGGCACCACTTAAAGTCCCATGAAGAGGACTGTTACTGCAGCCAGATACCAGAGGTGAGCACTCGGTGCCATTCTCTTCAATGGGTGTAGGAGGATGGTTGGCAGTGGAAACCTCGTCGAGATGATCAGCATGCCCATTTTGTTCCCCTAACGAGGAATCGGAAAGTCTCAAATTATCGGATATGCCCTGCCAAGGAATGGCCACTGAAACATCTTGACAATGGAAATGCTCATACGACTGTGTAATGGTAACGCCTCTATTCCTGCTTGGCCGAGAATCACCTTCATGTTTCCAGATATAGACATGTGAGTCCTCACTGGCACAGACCACATATCTTCCATCAGCAGTCACAGAGGCTGAGATTTGGCTGTTTGTATTGCGAAAACCTGTCATAGTTGGTGCTAACTCAATACTAGGACATATCAGGGGGGAAATTAAAGCAGAAAATTGTGTAGGAAGACGAACATCTCAAAAGGTCAAGTGGAAACTAACTATAAACGTCATTCAGTAACTGACCAGCTTTATAAGATAATTATAGCAGTTTCAATGTACCTTTGAACTTGTGGACAAGATCAACACCATCAACCACCCGAATTCTCGAATCTGCAGATGTTATAAGCACTTCTGATGTACTCCCTGGCACAAACTGTACATTTAAATTTATCAGCAACCAAGGAATTCATGAAGGTTACAAGGTAAATTTATCCAGACAACAACTATTATTCCATCTGCTGCACATTAAGGTTATTAGAAAGATATGCGTAAATACACACATTATGCCCCAAACCTCTGGTTAACTAGGGAGGGAGAAAGTATTTTTAAGTTTTTGAACAACTATACTTGGAGAAAAAAGAGGTATTAAGATCAACTGAGGCAAAAACAAATGCATCTAACAGCAATCAATTAAGAATTACCTGGAAACCAGTAATTTTCTTCTGGTGAGCCTTCTTCTTCTTATTCTGCAGATTGATTTGAGCTTTTTGCTGCAATTTATTATCTGAAAATAGAGAAGCACAAAATATCAGCATGCTGAGTGCTTATTTTGCCTCTAGAGAAGAATGAGAAAGGAGGGGGAACAAGGAAACATGAGGGACAACAAATCAAACCTGATGTGTTGTATTGATGACAATTCCCCTTGTATGAACCAACAAATGCACCCTTCAAACAACAATTAAAAATTTAGCAACTAAAATTGGAAGGATCCAAATCCTAAGTGTTTCTCATCTACCAATGGCTTAACCTAACCTCACAATGAGCACTATGTTAAATAGTCTCACCTGACCATCTGGTGTATAGCAAGCGGCAGTGACCATCTCATGCAGATCATTCCAATCAACAACTTGCCTCTCTGGAATGCTCCATATGCGAACCTTAGCATCTAGGGATCCACTGATAAAGTATCTATCATCAACAGGGTTAAACTGGATGCAGGTTACTGTGCCAAAGAAAGGAAGTCAAGAGCACACTGCAATCAGTCAATTAGTGAAAAAGTTCCAGTGTACGTAATTTCTAGGTCATTTTAGTTCTTTCTGAAATTCTTAACAAACACTGGTATTCATATTCATTAGACTTAAAAAACTCCCCCCGCCCCCCATGGGGAGTGGAAGGGTGAAAAAATAAGAGCTCGGTTCAATAGACATACCATAATCACTGTGTGAGAAGACCTTCAAACAAGACTTGCTAGACAAATGCCACAGCCGCACTGTTTTGTCCATTGAAGATGAAAGCAAATGCTGTGAAACGACAGTGATAGAATGTATCAGAGAAAAGTACAATAATTAGCTCACTAATCCAAAGAACCTAATGGCATGTGGCCTGTGGGTCCAACAACCCAAATTTTAGAAAGCAACAGGAAACAAATGCTTCAAGGGTTCCCACTTATCAGAAAAAAATAATGAGGAGTCATCAAATAAAACCATTAAATTATGCAACTTTAATCATCTTTTTATTAAGAACTGTGCAACTTTAAGGAATCATCCAGCATCAATAACCATAAAATGCCATCCAGATAATATATATATTTTTGATTGGTTACTGCCATCTGGATAATATTCTCAGAACCGAGGAAGGAAATGGTGCAAAGTAAGTGGTTATGCTGTATCATTCTAAATCTGCCAGATTTCTCTATACAATTGAATTTAAAAGATGGTAAGTTAATTTAAGCACCAAAAAAGATGACCACGAGCCACAACAGCCTGAGCCATTTGATATAAATAGCAGCCAGATCAACCCTTTTGTCCATTAGAATACAGCCATTTATTTATTTATTGAGAAAGTCAACAGAATACAGCCATTTATTCTCATTACAAGATATTTGCTTATGTCATAAACAAGGAAGAAACAAGTAACTGAGAAGGTGTTAAGGAAAGCTTAACGCGAGATACTGTATGGTGGGATAGAATCAAGCTTCATTGGTCTGCTCTTTGGTATCAATCTTTCACAAATGAGTGAGACAAAGCAACTACAATAAAAGATAGGAGTATTTTTTTCCCTCCAACAGAAGGGGTCAGATAAGAAGCAGAACGTGTACTCGTGAACAAGCTCAGATAGCTCCAGGAAAAGTAGAATCACATACAGTGTCAGCCATGCTACTGTCTATCATCTTATAAAGAGATTAAATGACTCTTCATTTCATCTTCTTGTGTATTCGCACACAAAAGTAACTCCGTGATATCATTCTGTCAGAACAGATGAAGAACCAATCCTAGTATACCTCCAGCAAACCGCTCATAGTAAAGTAAGAATCGTTGCATAGTACTAGATCCATCTTGGCAGAAATCTATATTCAGCACACACTCAAACCCTGAATTAGTTGTCCCTCAACCTGAACCGATGACAAATGGATTGCTAGTCTTAATTAATTTTATTGGTTCTCATGGGAAAAAGAAGGTAAGTGGAAGACGAGACGTTGATTGATAAAATAATTAACTAGCTGACATCTGAGTCCAAAAGAATCATCTTTATTGTGTCTGAATTGAAAAATCAGCTTTCACTTCTTATCTATTACAAGCCATGTACTCCCCTGCGGACTTACTGTTCAAATATGTTGTCATTTGAGAGGTAGTATTCAAAGATATTTGACAAGGTACATACAACTTCTCATGGCATATTCATATTGGTGAAATGTTTAGCATTAAGGAATGTAAAGAAAGCTTAATTCTTTTGTAGGGTAGGCAAGGGTCTAGAAAGTGTCCAATATGAAAATAAAGAGTGCCAGCTAACCTGAGACTTGGACCATGAGAGGTCAAGCACATCATCCACATGCCCCTGAAATGAAGAGATGGGCTTTTCTGAAAGTGAGAAAACAGTCTCCGGTACCAAAACATGGTCAAAGCTCCCTGATTTTCGACTTATAGACAACCTTCCTCTTCTTTTCTTCTGTGGGTGGCCATCATTTGGTGACATTGTAGTTGGCTCTGGAGATCCATTTGCCAAAAGCAAGAGATTTAAATTCCCGTCTTCTGGTTTATCCAGTAATAGGTCACCCTTCCTCTCTGATTCAGTAACCTGCCAGACATGTATTATGCAGTCCTCACCAGCACTAGCGAGATACTTCCCATCCAAACTAAATTTGATGGTCCAAATAGCCCCAGTATGTGCCAGTATCTCTTGGCTCTTATACAGTGCTGTAAGTTCTTTGCAGGACTTCCCGTACTGCCGAACCCGTACTCTTTCAGGCCCATGAAAAGAAGCATCCTGACTATCATCTGTAGCCGAGCTTGACCTTCTGCCACCCTTCTCAGATGATGTATCCCTCTCATCACTGCTCCGCCGCTCCTTATAACCTGTCATAGCACCAGCCACATTTTTGATACTCTTCAACCAACTTCCCCTCTTCTTCGACTTGGGTCCAGTTTCAACATCCTCATTTGTATTACCATCCAAACTATCCTTATTCCCATCCTCTACATTCTGCCTTCTCATCAGTTCTTGAACAATTGGTGATGTCCCAACACACATCTCAAACTCTTCTATGGTCAACTGTCTTCCTGTACCCACTTCCTTGACTTTTTTCAAAGTCCCATCTTCCTTAACTTCATTAACCACAAACTCCTTCCCATCATCAAGATTCTTTATTGTGCACAACTGCTCTTCAATTCCGATATCTCCATTTGATTCCAACCCTTCCTCCACCTCATTATTCGCCAGCACCGGCAACGAATTACAGGTCCCATTATTTGTGGAATCAGCTCTCGTCTTTCCTGTGGGTGGCTTTTTCGGGGATCCATTGCCATTACGAAATAGATCCTCGCAGAGACTTTTACTACGGTTTCGGTTATTATGTACAACTATACCGTCAACCCCATTGGCCATATTTACTTGTACTGATGAAATGGAAGTAGAATTCAAGGAAAAAACTTCAGTATTTTTATGAACTGAATGAGAACAACAACAATTAGAGCAATTGCGATCACCATCCGATTTTGATCGAACGATCCCACAAACATTACTCTCAATACAACTAATTTTGGAATTAATACTATTAGAAATACCCTCACCGCCGGCAAGTGGACACTTCAAATGGTTTTCTGAAACCGATCTGCCAAAAATCTCCGGTCTTTCGTCAAAATCGTAGTCAGCAGCAGCAGACTGTGAGAGTGACGGTCTGTGGCGGAGGAGAGAAGGGTCACGGGCAAGACCCATTTGACTGAGGAGTCTAATACGTCGTTCTTCAACGGAGATTGGTTCAGAGATCCATACATCATAGTTATTCGATACACCCCTTGGGAACCTCGGAACCGGAAGCGGCTCTGAAACACCATAATTAGGAGACCCCAAATTAAAACTAAGATCCTTTATATCGTCTTCTTCGTTATCAGAAGAAGGAGATGAAGAACAAGAAGTATTAGTAGACGAAAGTAACCGGTCAAGTGAGTCGTGAAATCGCTCGTCCTCTTCTTCTTCGTCTCTGGTTTTGCTCATCGTCTTACAGGCATTCCCATCTGGGAAATGAAAATGCCCCACAATTACCCCCAGCTTAATCCAACTGGGGGTCTCAAAATTCAAACGAATACCGTATTTTCTCTTCACACAAGCAATTAATCAAACACTTGGTGTGCGTTATGAAAAAATGGTGATATCGGACAATATCGAAATGGGTTTTTCCAGCTTTTTCAGTTCTGATCAGATCTACAGAGGGTTAAAGAAGCGACCATTGAAGAGGGGGAGAAAGAGGAAGAAGATGTCGTGTGGTGAGTTGTGAAGTAGCTGTGTTTGTTAAGGGTATGTGCGGGGGTTTTGGGAAGATGCTTTTTTTATTTATTTAAGAGAAAAACATAGTAAACTTTTTTCTTTTATTGGGTTTTTTAGTGTTGGGTTGTGTGTTTTTTCTTAAGGAACAAATGGTAAGTTGTGATAATGGATAATAGAAAGGATGCGTAAGCACTTCAACTTTTGAGAGTTCACGTTTAGATAACTTAATCTAATTTCAATGGATAATTACATAATTTAACTTGTTTGTTAAATTGTATTTCGTGGACACGTAATACTAACGTGACATGTAAATTTTAAATGTATTTAGATGATCATTTTGTAAGTTAGAATATTTAAATAACATAGTAAAAATGAGTTAAGTTATCTAAATGCACATATTCAAAGTCAAGAATGTCTACTTGCTGAGATGTAAGTTAAAGTGTTTTTGGTTATGTATTATGTTATGGTAAAGTTTACAAAAAGTGTATGTTGAGTATTGATTTAGTTAGCGTTTGACGATAAATTTGAGATTAAATCCTTGAAAATTATCTTTAAATAATTATTTCATCATAAATTTGGATCTGTGTTTAAGAATATGTTCATAAGAATTTGAAGTTTCACAAATTGGTTCAGATAATTTTTTGGACTGTTGGGACTTTCTTCCAGACAAATTCAAGTAAAATACATATTCAAACATAATTCAAGTTTAAGAAATTCTAACTTTAAAAATATAAATTTTTTAACATCAAAATCTATGATCTATCGAGAGTTTTGTGTTTGTCGAAACAATAGTATTGTCAATTGAAAGTCAAAGAAGAAAGAAGTTGGTATTTTTCTGTGGCATAAATCTCGTAACAAGTAATTTCTTTTCATTTGTCTTAAATTTAATAAAAATACTTACCTGACACCTGGCACATGTTGTTGTTGACAGAAAATGACATGTATTCGATAAATTAATTCAAATACACAAAAACTATCTCAAACATTATGATTATCATAATATGAAGAAAAAACATGTAAAAAATCATTTAGTGAGTTTATAAATTAAATGTTTGCAAAAGGAGATACTCCTCACTCGTTTAAACCCTTTATAATTCAAACTTTAAAGGGTTATTTTCCTATCAGAAATTTTTTTCCGATTCTTATTTGATATTTGATATTTATATTAAGGTCCGATTAAAATTAAATTTATATTGCAAAGTCTCATATTAAATACAAAACATTTTCTAACTAATGTCTTATGCTTGAATTCGAAACTTTCAAACTATACAAATAAAAAAAATATTTATCACTACATCATGATCCTCGTGAATCTTAGTAGAAAACATTCAAGAAAATTAGCTTTTACAGTGCTCATTCTTAATTTGTACTACATCTATTAGATTCGAAACAGAACGTGAAGGCAAAGTAAAAAAGGAATGGGGAAAATGCCTTAATTATTGTATTTACATGTTTACTTAACTAAAAGAATATACTAAAAGGTTCTTGTTAATTAAAATCTGTTCTTAACTAGAATATAATTAAGGGTCCATATAGATTCATTAGGATACTAAATTACTAACATTAAATTAAAGCTTTAGATAAAAATACATAAATGATTAAATAGATATGTTCAATGAGTATCTCAATTTTTTATTTGGCATTCGTTTCTAAAGCTTGGCACATTAATATTCAATTCTCTCAAAGTTTTGCTAAAAGGCCAATAGTTTAAAGGTTAACCAAATTCTTTCATACGCGTAGTCTGTCATTTCTAACAACAATTCATAAAAAAAAAAAATTAAAGAAAAAAAGACAAAGTCTAATTAATGCTTGTAACACTCTAACCGTTGAGTCAAGATAATTGCAGTATTATTATATATTACTATGATAATAACAATATGTTACAACTCTTTTAAATCGTAGTGAAAATGACTTGTAATTTTATATTGGTAAATAAACTTATAAAGTGCATGTAGAATTCAACTATTAGAGAGAATAAATTAAACTACAATTTTTTTACTCTCTTGGTTTATATTTCATTGTCCATTTTAGATTTTGGATGTTTTTTTAAGAAATAATGATTAATATGAGTATTTTACTATAATATTCATATGAATAATTTAGTTATTGAAAAATTATTGGATGTATTAATTATTGCAAAATACTATAAAGAGGACAGCAAACTCCAAATTAATAATGGACGAAATATACTACAAATATGGGTTGGGGGCATGAACCAACATTAAGTCCACTTCAAATGTACTATCTTTGAGTTATCAATTGGAAAGTAGTAATTCAATTATCATTTTATTTTTGTGTTATCCCTTTGCCAAATAATAATAATAATAATAATAATAATAATAATAATAATAATAATAATAGTGAAAATTTATAAATGGTCTTGAAAAGGTAGAATATACATAAATTTTATCACTATTTTATAAAAATAGAGAGGTTGTTTTCAAAATATCGTTTGCCCAGCTACAACAAATTCGGGTACAAAAAGAAGAAGAGGGTAGAGAAAATATAGAAGGTAACAAGGAAACGTTGCAAGGTCTAGCAGAAAAAAGTATAAACAACAATAAAATAATGTAATAATCGAAACATAATCAATAACATATTAGGATAGATTATTAAAAACGATAACAGAGAATACAACTAATATCTGACAAACAATAATAAATAGTACTTAATAAATAGAAAAGAACAAGAATTACGGTAATACGACTACCATAATAGTTTGATCAAGTACTAGTGCTAACTATAGCACTTCATTTTGTAATGATGCACTTATTTGTTATGCATAATACATGTTCTCCGATTTAATATATTTAGGGTATTATCCTTTTTAATTCATTTTTCTTCTTTTACAACTCTTTAATATTAATTTTTCACACGTGACATAGCTAAAACTATAAAATTAAATAATATTTTATTACATACTATATATTAGTTAAGATCACGAATAATTTTTTTTTATTTACTTTCTTAAACTCCATATCAAATCAAAATCAGACAAATAAATTAAAACGCAAAAATTATATTTTCAACCAAAAGAAAAAAAAAAGGAGATTCAAATCACCCCATGCAGCGCGCCGCGATCACCTTTGATCATCCAGCTGGTTGCAACGAAAATATCATGACTTTCTTCGTTTCAATTTATATGATATTTTTTATTTTTCGAAACTCAACTCAACTAATATTTTTAACGTCAAAATAAATTAAACTAATTTATTATTTCAATATTAAAATTAAATATTCAAAACTTTTCGACATTAATAAAATTTCAAGAACGTGAAAAGTATCACCTAAATTAGAACGGAAAAAAATTAAATTACGTCGCAAGATTTGAGTTAGATATTTATTAATTTTATTTCTATGACGTGGGTACTTGGCTACCATTAACATCTGTCTTTTTTTCCTCTTCTGTCCTTAATTATGTCTCTAACTTTTTCTCTAAGTCAATATATTTGCGTATTGGTAGGGATATAATATTATTATATTAATAACATTTCTTGTAATTACTTAGTCTTTTCTAAATGTATTTTAGGCTTAGGTTTAAACACGTTTGAAGAGTTATATCCATGTTTTCCCACCAAAAGTTGGGTTAATTTGGTTATCCATCTACGTGATATTCCAATGTACGTCACTACCGTAAATAAAGAATTTTGCGATAATTATTTAATGATAATAATATGATATTTATAAATAATATTTCATATAAATATCGTTAAATTTTTTAGCAATTTTAAAATGTAATAATATTAACTCACTTGCCGCTAAATAATTTTATGACAGTAAATACTACTGCTAAAAAGAAAATCTATTGCTACTATATGTCTCTTTGCTATCGTGGATTCGTGCCTATTTTTTTTCTTAATATTTAGTAGAAGTAATAAATAACTTCTATTTTAAACATGATTTTAATCCGTGGAAATAAATTAGCTTATTTAGTCGTCTTGAGTTCTCGACCCCAACCTATTTGTTTTATAGGCAAAACTTCAAATTTAATACTCCCTCTGTTCCAATTTATATGACTTACTTTCCTTTTTAGTCCGTCCCAAAAAGAATGACACATTTCTATTTTAAGTAATAATTTGCCTATAAAATATCTTTTTTACCCTTAATGAAATGATTTACAACCACACAAATTTCTATCATTCATTTTGGACCACAAGTTTTAAAAGTCTTTCCATTTTTCTTAAAATTTGTGCCAAATAAAAATACATCATATAAAATGGGACGGAGGGAGTACAAGTTTTACTTCATGAACAACACTTTTGACTTTAACCGGGAAGGTTTGTCCATAGAAAAAGTGAGGGTCAAAAATCAAAACTTATTAAACTTAAAGTTTCATTCATTAAACAAACCAAAATCAAAAGTTCAAAATCACTCACTTAAAATTGCTAAGCTCATCTAAAATCTGCCTCTAAACAATAAAGGATCATTTGGTAATCGGATATATAAGAAACAAGTTATCAATGTATTAATTTTCGTGTAACTTATACGACGTTTGGTAATGAATAAGAAATAAGTTATTCATGTATAAATTCAATATAACATTTAATTGACAATTTAGAAACCTGCATTACTAATACAAGTATATATAAGTTACGGAAAAAAAATCTATGTATTATTTTATGTAACTAATCACTGCTTAACTAACATCTATATAAATATTCGCTCATAATGAATTCCGATATTACTATTACCTGCATAATTCTAACCAGCTACGAAACGAAACGACTACACACTACATGTGTTATTAATTAATCTAGCGGCTAAAAGAAAAAAGAGAATGGAAATTTTGCATTGATGCATGCTTTGTCTAACACTATATAGGCAAATAGGGATCATCAATTTTAAGGCTATAAAAATTAGGTGTGCAGAATTTTTTACACTACCAAAGTAGTTGGGCTTTTAAAAGTTACTACAAAATTACGGTCCAAATGAGGGTAGCCCATTACTGTGAAAAATAAAGTTGAATGTGACATTTCTATAAATTCAACTACTTTATGGGGACCATTTTTTATTTTATTTTGTAAGTTAATGTGTACTTGCTGTATAGATACATACATGTATATTTATGTTATGATTTGAGTGGTCCATTTAATTCAAATTCAAGAAAAAAAAGTCTAAGATGAATGGACATATATAGACACACAACATCTTAGTTTCTAGTACAAACTTAAAAATCGTTTGATTAGAAATAAGTTATTATTAATTTCAAAATAAGCTATTTCATTATGTATATGGGATATCTCGTTACTATAGTATAAATAGTGGATAACTAATCCAACGAGGTAAGGACTATCTTATACCACTACACAAAAAATAATCTTTAGCAGCAATTAATTAACAACAATAGCTTAATTGCCGCTAAATATGTACTTTTAGCGGTAATTAGCTCTCTTTGTATATGTTCTTAAAACCTTTGGTGACATTGGATCCAATGACAATTAACTAACGTCGATAAAGGTTTTAGCACTTTTTGTTAATGTGTATATTCATTGCCGCTAAATGTTGTTTTTGTTATAGTGTACCTCCAATAAGGAAAAAAAAGTGTAAGATGAGTGGACATATATAGACATATAACATCTTAGTTTCTAGTATATCCTAGAGGTCGTTCGGTTGGGAACAAGTCATTTTGAGATTAATTATCTTGAAATAAGTTATCTTAGAATAAGTTATTCCACTATATATATATATATGAGATATCTCATCACTATGATATAAGTGATGGTATAAATAATCTATGGACTATCTAATATCTTCAACCAAACATAGAATAAAATAATCTTGTATTTTATTCCAAAATTATTTTACATACCTTATACCTTACACCAAACGACTCTTAAAATATTCCAAATGAAATGACCATGATGCTCGTTGTGAATCCTCCAATTTTAATGTTTCATACAAACACAATTTCTTACGTTTAATATTTATTATTTTATGTAATTTGAGTGAATTTTACTTATAAATTTATGCTAAAATCACAAGTAAAAATGAACGATTTATTTTTAAAATAGTGTGGATAAGTAAAAGCGAACGAAGAAAAAATAAAAATGATAGCCTCCAAAAAGTACAAAGGAAAGTACAAGAAGAGGATATTAAGGTCTTTCCTCTTTTTAATTCGAACCGACAATTTCAACTGTCCGTATTTATTAATTTTACTTTTTATTTTCCCCAATGAGGTCTGCATCACTATTTTTTTTTTTTTGTGAGACAATTTTGCTCCCTGTTGGATTCTCCATAACAAAGATGGTAATAGAGCGGTAAATATTTTTTTATTTTAAATTAGAGATGTTGAATTCGAGTCGCCTTTATTATGGAGCGTTTTACTTTCAATGTGGAAATTTTTTGACGCGAATTTAAATTTAGCCGAGCTCCAATATGATTATCGGACATCAAATGAAAAAACAAAAAAAAAACACCCTCCCCCTAGCTAGATCCACCGCTGTTTATGGTTAATCTTGACACTGTTATTATTAAATTCTAAGTCAATGATTAATATAGTTTATACGAATAATTAAATCTACGCACTTGTATATTATCATCACTCGACTATCAGATTTGCAAAGGATTAAATCAAAAGATTAACAAACGCTTGTGTTATCAAATATACAAACATAACAAATACTACTAGTATAGTAACAAATCAAAATCAATAGATTGATCGATGACAATAAGTAACATATCAAATGACTGTTATAATATATATGACATGCCTATTCCAGGCATGACAACTGGCATTTGATTATCAACTTGTAACTTGCATTCCTCGTTTATTAGTATGTTTGATCAATCTTTTAAAATCTCGAATATTCTAGGTTAGGAAATTAAAGATAGAAGGGGTCCAGCTAGAAAAAGTAGTAGCTTGGTTGTATTTCAATGAAACAACTCATTCTTTTGTATACACCCATTCAAGAAAATGACACAAAAGTGGAGTTCGTGTGTATATATGCCACATCATAAACAAGTTCATCAAAAAAAAAAAATTAAAAAATGTTGTAATATATAGTTTTAAAATGAAAAAAATAAATAGAGGTGACGGTGTTATTAATTATGATAAATCGTCAACGCTTTAAGACAAAGGAATATATGAATTTGTATAATTGTCTTCCACATGGTGACCATTATTTTTATTTAAACATCCTACATTATATTTATTTTTCTTTAAAATTATTATTCTATTTTCTATAATTTTGTCAACTTAATTAGTGCGCTGAAATTCTTTAAATCTCGTAGCTAGGAGTATTGTGACAGGTTATATAAATTTATATCGATCGAGAGTCGGAGATCTTATGATGACGATAAAATAGTAATAAAGATAAAGGTGTGAAAGAGATCGTCAGAATGAGGTGATTCTATATAAAACTTTTATGTGCTAATTGATAGAAACTAACCGTATCATCAAGTGATATGTATTTTTGAGAGCGGAAAGGATCTCAATTGTTATAGTGGTCAAACTTATTACACCATTTTAAAAAAAAAATCATGGGTAAATCTAACTTTTTTTTGTCATGTTAAAAAAATATATGTGATATCATCGAGTGATAAACAATGTCATTAAAGCCCTAAAAAGGGATCCCCCCCCCCCCTTTTTTTGTTCTTTTGTTTATTCCTCTTTCCTTGCTTTATTTTTTAATTAAGGGTGGGTAGGTTAATTAATTATGATTAGGGAAGGGAAGGAAGACATGGAGATTTATACAAGATCAGAATCTTATTTTTAAATAGTGCAGCATGAAATTATAAATATTAAGTAAATTGTGTATATCTACAATCCCAAGATATGAGGTACAAATACAATAAACTATTGTATATAACAAATTTCATTTGTCTTAAAAGTAAATTACAATGACTTGATAGTAAATTCATTCATAAGTTTAAGCTAAGTAATATACACTTTCAACGTAAATAATTTTTATAATATGAAGTTATTTTCATTTATCATAACAGATAACACGTTTTATGTTTATGATATTTGAAATGAAACTAGGGGGTTGGGGGATGGTAGTATCTTGGTCATTGCAATTGAATTGGTAAATGAATTTGGTCGAATCTTACGTATTGGTAAGTTCTTAATAAAATAAAATGAGTTATATGTATTTATAATTTTAATTGAATTGGCTGTCCATTCATGCACCTTAAGAAGATTGAACTAATCGAATTTAAGATTGTTTAGCATAAGGATCTTGCCATATGCTTTTGTGAGATTTTTTTTTTTCATCTTCTCGAGTCCATATTGGACCTCCAATTAAATCGGGACTACACACTATAGGGATCGTTGACGTTCTCAACATGATTCTCTATATTTAGGATTTAAATCCGAGACTTTTAGTTATGAGTGAAACAGTCTCACCATTCCACCACAATCCATGTCGGTGCTTTTGTGATATTTACTTATCTTAAAGAATAAATTCAGTTGCGCCAAATTCTGAATTAATTTAAATGATTTAACAAGCTATTGATTAAATAAATTTTGTCCAAAAATATTATCAATCAATTGCCGAGGCCGAGGGCGAGCGCGAGCGACGACGACGGCGCGAGGGGCACCTTCTTCTTAACCCTTTAAGAACTAAAGGAAGTGTTTCCTAATATAAGGACAACAATTTCCTTTCTTCTATCAATATGGTAAAAATGACTTTTCATTTGCACTTTTGCAATGATTTTTCATTTTCCCTCCAAAATTGGTTCCCCCATTTTCATTGGTTCCCCCATTTTCATTGGTTCTTCCACTTTCTATTTTCTCTTTTTATTTCCCATTCACACCTTGCTAAACCCAACATTATTATCATTCTTTTTTAAAAGGTAAACACACTTTACTTTTGGATGTGACTTTGGATATTAGTTCTTGGTCTTTTTATGTAAAAGTTTTATACATAAAAATCTTTGTAAAAAGTAGTATAATTAAGTCATAATTATTATTTTTACTAAAAATTAGTTTAAAATGTTTGACAAATTATTTTTTTAGCCAATCAATCAACATACTATTACACGTTAAAATTCACGGTTGGATATAAAAGATCTATACAATAACGTCAATATTTTCTTTCTTTTTTCAACTATAAAAGCCTAGATTTAATCAAAATAATAATTAGAAGTCCAAAATTACCATATTTTATTGAATGGGCAGTCTATTTAGTTGCTAAAATTGGAATAATTTAGCCTAAAACGACATTAACCAATATTATTCTTCATTGTACTGTGTTTCAATTATTTTTTGACAATTTTGCATTTGGCACATGACACACATGGTGTTTTTAGACAATGACATACAAAATGACGTTGATACTCGTACGGATTATTTGATTTATAATACTATGAAGTATGTTTACATATTTGTTGGAGCTTCAATATTGTTGTGTTTAGCAAAGTACAATTATTCATAATGCATTTTTACTATGGTGCCGTTTAATAGTTTAGTTAGGATTATGCAGGTAGATAGTGCCCTATTTTATGGGGGGGACATTACTACTATTAGTTCAGTCGAGAAAAAAATGAAAGTCAGTTACAAAAAGAGAAGAACTGTAAATACTATTTGAAATACTGAATGATGTTTGATAATATTTCATTCATTGAAATCTTGTAAATACTAAAGCAGGTGAAACGCGATATAAAATTATCTAATTTAGGGTAATATAAGTAAGTGTATTAGAAATGACTTGTTCTCATGTTAAATGTATTTTGAAAAATATGATTAGGCAAAATATTGGATTCTCTAAGTAGTGCTAATTATTGAGCCTATTGTTCATGAATTTGAATTACTATGAAATTCTTTTTATGGAACCGATGTTCACACACCAAATAATCAAATAAACCAATGCGAAATATCTTGTATACAAATTATATCACTTAAGTATGATTAACGATGTGTAGAATTTATTTTTTAGGGAATTATTTATAATAATTCAGTTAGTTGGTTATATGAACTTTCTCTCTGATAGTTGAATTCTTCCATTTGTAATCCTTATTAAAGTATTAACTTAATATACACATTGAGCAAAAAATTATTATTTCTCCGTTTCAATTTATTTATCTTAATTTCATTTTTATGATTATTCTTCAATTTTAACTTTTCACGTAACATACTTAAGACCATAAAATTAAAAGATATATCGCTACATTTTACATATATTCTTATTAAGTTTAGATTTTCTTTACTTTTTAAAATTTTGCGCCAATATTAAATCAAACAAATAAATTGAAATGAATTAAATTTTTTTTTTGAACAACTAGGGAAACCCTCCGGCATTATTGCAAGATTTTGCATAATTATTCATATACTAATATTAATGAACATAAAGTAATAAATAATTATAGATAGATAGTTATAATTTATATGAAAATGGGGTAACATGCTCACGATATTAATTAGTGACAGACAGAATACTAACACGTGGCTTGATTCCAACACAACCTGTTAATTATGATTGGCTCTAAGCCTGCTAATTAAACCTAATTATCATTACTGTACCTATCAACATATTAATAGGTTAGAACATTTTTCAACTGCTACTCTCATAATTAATCATGCTTCTAAAATCCTTAATTATTTTAATTATTGAAAATCGTGTAATCTTTTTTTTTGTACCGTTGTACAAATTCACTTTACTAATTTGTTAGATGGTTAAACGACACCTTTGTAAAGAAAGTAAATAAAAATAAAAATACTGCAGTGTAATTATTCGATATTCACATTTTACTGGTCTTCGAACATTGGTATTTTGAGTTCCGTTGAATGGATGTGGTTCCAGGATTCAAGTCTGGAGTCGCCAGGTGAGATATTCGGTTCTCCACAGAGGAAATTGAGCTATGAGGTGAGTTACTATATTCAACAATCATTTGCCAATATCGTTCCTAAGCCCTACTAAGTAAGGGTGATGTGTTCAGTCCTGACTTCCGAGGCTTAATAATTCAGATATAAATTTAAGAGTTTATTAGCTAAGCGGAAAAATGATCTCTACTAAAAAGTCTCCATATCATGATATCAAATACATGAAATATTTGGTTATGTGCGGAGGAATCTCAATTATTTATTCTATAAATATCCCTTGATGTTGTGTATGTAACTCTAGAAAGGGAAATAATGAAAGTATATAATTATAATCGTCTCACACTTAATTGTAAGAATTTTTACCAATAATATTAGACTCTATACATAAAGAAATAATGCAATTTACGTATCACTTGATAATAAATGATACAAACATTTTATATTTTTTTGTTGGCTTACATTTTTAACCTTCGATTGGGCTATGAACACGAATAGACAAACGGGCAAACCTATAAAAAGGATACAAAAAATTATAGAAAAATATTACAAATTTGCCACATTCAACTTAGATCGATACATAGTTCATGTAAATCAATTACTACGATGTATTATTTGAATAGAAGAAAATAACCTACAATAATCTCTTGATTATTTTTTTAACCACGATCTCTAATATTTTAGTTATTAATTTCTTACGTTATATTTAACTGATCTCCAAAAAAAAAGGCATGTAATAAGAAAAAATAATATTTTTAATGTACATAAAATCGATGGCCTCTGCCAACATTAGTATTAGATCTCTTTGTAATTGGATTTTGCTGGTATAGTTAAATACTAACACACAATTTAATATTTCTATTAATGTATTATAAATTATAATATTCATAATCCAAATCTAAGTTAACCCACTGGTGAAGCACTTTCTATATGTATGTGACTCCTGGATAAGTTGAAGGGACACTAGCCAAACTAGAATTGATGGAAAACTTTCAAAGAAACTAATTTTTTTCGTCGTTTCAGTTTGTTTGTCCTACTCTCATTTTTAGTTTGATTCAAAAATATTATCTCTTTCTTTTTTCGGCAACTCTTTAATTTCAACTTTCCACATGACATATTTCAAACTCAACATTCAAAAATCTTCTTTACTTTCTTTAATTATGTATCGAATCAAGACAGGACAAACAAATTGAAACGGTGGAAGTACGTGATAAAAATGTAAAAAGTCCAATTGAATCAGTGGAGAGACGCTACATGTTCATAAATTAATTTAATTCCAATCTCTGAAGAGCCATAAAAAAACTTTTACATTACAACATTTTTTTTTAAAAAAAAGTTCGAATCTTTATTTTTTTTTACAAAATTTAGTGTATAATCACTGTATGTGTGAGCCTTACTTCTGAACCTGCCTGGTCCACTTATACTATTGATATAATCGGCGTGTACACATTATGTATCGATTATATACTGAGTATATATTTATCGTATACAACGACTACAAAATGGTTACAATTAGATGGGTTAATCTTTTAGTCCTTTGGCTAAAAATGTTAAAAGAAAAAAGAAAATAAACAAGGAAAAATCTCAACTAATAAATGGGAACATAGTGATGAACGCATCTTTTATAGACACAAAATGGGTGTTTGAAGGACCAACCATTTGGAGTAAGGGAAAATTACGCGGATAATCTAATACATACTAGTTAATTAACTAATATAACTATATTTTGAATTAATTACGTCACACAACTTAATTTTAGTTGTAATTACGTACGCCTCTCTCCTCTCTTCCTGTCTCTCGCCTCATTCCTCGCTTATACATATACATATATAATTATATGACAGATATACAAATGCAATCACCTCTCTCCACTCTCTCGCTCACTCCTCCCACTCTTAATCTTGCTCGCCAGATATACAAATACATATGTATATCAGTTACATATATACAATTATCTGACACACACACATATATATATATATACACACACAATTCGACAGATATACATATATAACTCGCCTCTCTCGTCACTCTCCCAATCTCACTCGCCTCTCTCTCCCTGTAACATGTAGTTACGAATCGTAATTAGCAAACTATAGTTATGAAGCATAATTAAAATTATTTTAGTGACTATTTGTGAAAGTTCTCAATACTTAGTAGCCCAGGCCCCAGCCCAAGAAGTTGTTGTTGAGCCCAAATTAACAACAATAATGAAGCATAAAATTCTGCGATTCTCCAAGTCCACATAAATTAAAGAGCAACTTTCACATATAGCAAACGTAAAAATCATATTTGTATGTTATAGCTATAGTTTGCATAATTGCGATCTATAACAAATTTTATGTTTGCTATGGAGCTTTTGATTTGTATAATTCGTTAGATACATTCAATTTTAAACAAATTGTTCAGTTTTGTATAAATTCATTTATACATTGTCCAAGGCCTGCTTGAACAAATTCTCCGACTCTCCAAGTCCACATAAATTAAAGTTGAGTTGCAAATTTTTTCAATAATGTAAGGAGTATATGTTTTTCTCTTTTCCTTATTTTCCTCTGTGAAGTAGTGGTAAAGTATGCGACTCTGGATAAATTCTACCTTTCCCAGACCCCACTTGTAGAATTTCTCTCGATATGTTGTCTCTTTTGCTTATTTTGGTTCACATTAATGTTTGGTAGATTATCTTTTCAGTTCTCATGTCATAATAAATTTGTTAAATTGACCAACATCGACATACAATAGGTCATCCCCAATTTGTTTGAGACTAAGGCACGTTATTGTTGGCTATTGCATGTCGTCATCAATTTATTTGGGACAGAGACATTATTATTATTGGCTATTGTGTATCGTCCACAAAGATAATATATAAGCGAACGAAACATGGATGGGACCTTTTCTATTCTCAAATCATTGCCTTTTCTGGATATCTCGTTTGTACACATCTAATGCTTCTAGTTTATTCCTCAACTACATGTTGGATGACTAACCATTTCTGATACTACTACGCACCAATCACAAACAAGTTGAATGTACGGATCACTCTATTTAAGCCAGTCTCGCCCCATTTTTATGCAATACAACAAGGACCTTGACACAGAGACTTCTTGGTTCAAGAAAGAAAAAAAGAAACAGTTCTCTTAATCTCAAATCTAACAGATGTTTGCAGACGAAAGTTCACACTAAGTGACAGAACAAAAAAATCATGCAGAAGGAATATGGTACAATGAACTTTGCAACTAAGCAATAGAAAGTTGTATTATACATAAACTTCAAAATCACAACTATTTTTTTTAAACATATAAACGTAACAACGACCTTGATCAGTGATCACCCTCATTTGTAGGCTGCCATGCCAACGCCGGTTTCACCACCATATGGCATGGGGCCACCTCGCGCCTTGGCGTAGGTCACATAGTAGAACTGAGAGAGTATGCTGGTGAAGAAAATGAAAGCTGCTCCAGCTGCAAAAACTCCTTTTCTCAGAGTTTCACAAGATAGAGGTTTATCACTCGTCAAGTATGATCTTTGATACTTGGTATGATAAGCATTCCTAACCGAACCGGCCAACAAGCAGACCTCAGCTATGAAAAATGCAACCCTGAAACAAAAAATACATAATATTTTACAATGTATGTACGATAAAACGTTACTCACAAGTCACACGATTTAGCATTGAAAGAGAAATCGACTTCCTTAATGTGGCAAATACCCTTTTTTAAGTCACTGAATTGGAAGCAAGATAGACACTTTTTGCTTGTTATTATACTTACCAGCATATGATGAATAAGAGAACAGCACAAGCTCTTGAACCTCCAGGCCTCAAAGCCTTTCCACAACAGAAGCAACGGCTCGCCACCATTATAATTATTTGACTAAGCATAAGAAATAAGAAAGCACCAACACCAAATCCAGTTGCTATGTCGGAGTCATAGACGCAATAGCTATGTTCATCTTCACCATCTTGTTTGATTTTTGCCTACAAATGAAGGGATATATTCAATCAAGTGACACACGAAAAGCTAATTAGCTTGAACCAAATCACATGAGAAAGCAACTAAAAGAAAACTCGGTCTCAAATTCTCATGGACAACAGTATAACACAAAATTGCAACCTATTTGCAGTCTTTTCCCTCTTATCTTAAGTTATTATTGATAGAACTAAGACATTACAACATTAGAGCTGAGATCTTCGATTGTTTGGCTCAAACTTTGTATACGTATAGAAAAATTCACTACATAAATACAAAAATGAATAGTGGTGGAAGACTGTATTCGAAACCAAAATCTTTAAATCCTGAATCCGCCTTGCATAGGCCATAAGTTTCTTACTTGTGTAAAGACGAGATAAAAGTACCAATATTGGTTCAACAAGGAACTGAAGAAGAGATTATGAAAGTAACACAATTACAAGGCATTCTACCTAAAGCTGAAAATTCATCTAAAAATTGCACATCACTATTACTCTAATAAAATTCCAGTAATAGTTCCAGGTGACCAATGATTAATCCAATATTTACCTTTTTTTTTGGATTCAATGAATAGCCACATCCCAGAAGAAAACACTCAAAAATCCTAAAAATGAACAGAAAATTGGGGAAATTTTAGTAGCTCAATTGATTGGCTACCTGAACCTGGACTTTCACCTTGTTATCGAGGGTTCAATTCCCCGCCTGTAAATCCCCTAGCCCAATTTTTTTTTTTTAAAAATACAGCATACTGAACAGATCTAACAGAAGAAAAAGCAAAATCAATCAATTGAAAGTTAAAATTAGCAGTATGAAACAGAGAAAAATGAACATAACACAGTTACAAGTATAGTGAAGAGAAATTGAAAGTGCTTCTTACAGTGCTTCTTCTCCGCTCAGCAGCAATAGCCAAACCAAAAGCAATCAGATCGAATACGAAAATAGTTAGCATTAACAACTTCGACGCCATTTGTTACCAAAATCAATCAGTAAAATCGAAATTTCTTCCTCTTCCTCTCTCTCTATCTACTTTCTCTCTCTGGAGTCTGGATATACTAAAGAGGGTTTTGAGTAATGAAGAAGCAGCAGCAACAACTGGCAAAAACAATAAATAAATTTAGCAAAGCGAATAAAATGACATCCCAACAGTTCACATAAAATATGAGCTACTCTTCACTAACCACCAACCACACCGTCGTCGTTTGAGTTTTGACGTTTTTTATACTGTCGGTGCCTTCAATTGTGGTTAACACAAGTTTCACATCTAATATCTCCGTTTATTTTTATTTGTTCAGTCATTCAATTTAACTTGACTTAACCTAACTTCGTAGTAATAAGAATAAAAATTGTTATCATACCTTTTATAAGTTCGTTTTTCTTAAATTCTGTGTAGAAATTAATGAATGAAAGAAATTAAATTCCTTTTTCATTTTGAAAAAAAGGCCATATGCAATGAACACACTAATATTACGTGTATAAGGCATAAAACTCGTGTCATACACACAAAGTGCAACTCTTTTCAACTCTTACGTACACGTAATTACAACTCTAGTTATAACTTTTTGTTCACTTAATGTATATTTGGAAAAACACGAATAGTTAAATATGACAAGTAAAAATCGAAAATATTAGACATTGGTCAAAAGTCTCGTATGTAATTTCTTTGATTCTAATTCCTAGACAATCTTTAATTTATATTGACTTTCCATGTATACAATACTTCAAATTCCAGCCTTGCACACAATATATGATTATTATATTAAAGTGCTACAAAGATCTTTTAGATTAGTCAAAAAATAACACAATAAGAAGGCTAAATAAAATAAAACTTGTCAGACTTGAAATGTTGTAATCACCAACATATATCTCCACTTAGAGAGGGAAAATGCCACTATTACTCAAATTGTGATTTCTATTAAATAGGTAAAAGTGTTTATAAACTGATAAAATTAATTTATGAAAATTTAATTCGTTTGAGGTCTAAATTGTTTTAGTTTGAATTGATTGTTAATTTATTTATTTATTTATTTATCGACTCAACTTATTTGATCCGTTCAAATTCAATTCAACTATCCATTTGATCACTCATTTCTTCAAAGACTCAAGACAAAGTTTTATATATCAATATAAGTAGAAGAAAATGTAATATATCAATTAATAATATTAGATCTTTGATTGTATGTGGTCTTCAAAGATTTTAAGTTTATCTACATTGTACGTACTTTGCACCAAGGCCAATGTCAATTTGGAAAGGAATTTTAAAAAAATGGAAAATAAAGATACAAAATTGATTGTAATTGATGTTATTTTCCTTTTTCTTTCAAGTACATGATCAATATTTTCTTTGGCTTTTAACTTATATGGATTTTTAAGGACTCCTTTGTATTTTTCCTCTATTGAGAAGTTGATAGTAAAAGAACAAAGGAACAATTAAAAAAAAAACACAACATGAAATGGGGTTGAATAATTTGCTCTCTTCATTTGGTGAATTTATTAAAGGTTCAAGATGGAGACATCATTCTAAGTGGTAAAACATCTCTTCTTTTTTTCGGAGTAATAATTTTGATTTAATATTTATTTTTAGTTTCACAATAACAATATTTACTGTAATTTCATAAGTAGAATCTGATCAAGTGGGTAAAATATATATGCAAAACTTATTTTTATCTTTATGGGATAGAAAAATTATTTTCGATAGACTTGATCAAATTAGACAAATGTTATTAAAGCATAATCGAAAGAAAAACAAACCCATGTTATATTTTCATCCATGAGATATTTTTGTCTATCTCATTCTGTGTACCAAACGAGTTCTAGTGCAATCTAACTTGTTAGGAGAGTTTATTTATCTTTTTTTATATCATGTTATTAGATTGTCAAAGTAATTACATGTAATTATCTTTTAAATGATGAACTAACAATTTTTTCTCTCTATAGCAAGAAGGTAATCAAACAGCTTAAGGCACGTTTAGTGATACAAATGAAGAGAAGAAATTCAATTATAAAACAATTACGTGAAGACATTTCTCAACTTCTCCATATTGGACACCATCATCTAGCATTAGCCAGAGTAATTTTCTCTTCAGATAAGTTTAACATTTTTTTTTTAATAATTAAAAGCTTCTAATTAATCACTTAATTATAGTAGCTAATCACTCCTTAATTACTTTGTTTATAGGTTGAACAACTTTATAGAGATGAGTGCAGATTATCTGCATACAATCAACTTGACAATTTTTGTGATTGTATCTCAATGAACCTACGTGATATTAGCACGAACAGGTAATTACTAATTTCCAATTAATCAGTTTCATAGGTGTCAAATTGGCGAGTCGGGTCAAACTTTGGTAGGTTCAATTTCCAAATATTATTAATAGTGGAGTCAGAAATTTGTATACGATTTTTTTTAATAATAATAGAATGTGACTATTGGGATATCAACCTATGATCTACGACAATTTTTGAAACGTTCTTACTGTCACTCTAGAATTTTTCCTTATGTCAAGAGGGTTCAATAGCTTTTAGATAATCAATTATTAACATAATGTAATTTTTTAATGAAGGAGATTCAATTGATCATTCTTTCTCCACTTAGTCTCCGTGTTGGTCATGACACTAATAGTAGGAGTGTACAAAATCGAATCGAAAACCGAATCAAACAGCAAATCGAGTCAAACCGGAAAAAAATAATCCGACTAGTGGTTGGTTTGACTTGATTTGGTACAGGGCAGCTCAAACCCGTTGGTGGCCTAAGGCCAAAATCAAACTAGAGGCCTTAAAAAAAAATTATAAATATTTTTCCAATGTTCTCTATCTCTATTAATTTGGTCTTGAATGTTTTTATCAATTGTTTTATTATTACGCAAAATTCTAAATCAATCCATGAACTCATATTAATAATATGTTGGTTAGTTATTTCATGAGTTCTAAGATTAGTAGTAAGATATTTCCAATCTCTACTACCTTCATTAGCTAACTTATTATTCTTTGCATTAAAGATCGTATTAAATAACTTACAACAAAAATTAAATATCTTATTCAAATCTTTGGAATAAACTAACCATCTTCTTTCATGTCTTACTTCATTTGCCATCCTTTGAAATGTCATTAATTCTAATTGGTCTCTTCTCTACTAATAAGTCTCTTAACTTTGTATCAACAATATTCCATAGACTAGGATCATAGATATTTTTAGGAGAATGATTATTTAATTTATTTATAAGTTCTTGATTTTCTTGGGAATCTACATCCGACTTTTCACTAATTTCCTCTCCTTCTTCTTCTTTTTTATTTATATCATTATCTAACTCAACTTCAACTAAGTTAGTAACTTGTTCTTCTAAAGAGCATTCCCCTACCTTTTTTGATTTAATTTTAACATTGTTTTCCAAAAATTTATCAAGAGCACCTTTTTGAGATTTTATCAAGTTATCGACTTTTCTTTTTCTTTTAAGTTTTGAATGACCGGATTCTTATTTTCTAGTTGACATACTAAAATCTAACAAATATTTTAAACACTATTCACAATATCAAATAAAAAAATATAATAAACATAAGACACAAAATAAAAATAATATTAGAAATTAGAATGATATTACCGGATTCAAAAGCTATCAAGACTTGATTTCCGAAAATGAATCGGGCTGCTACAATATAGTTTTCTCCAAATTTAAAATATAAACTATCAATAGAACAAGTAAATTTTTAAGCTTTGAATAAGAGAGAGATGTTAGATTAGAAAAGATAAAGTGAGAAGAAATAAAAGGGAGGAGGATAGAATATATAAAAATAAAAAGGTAAAAAAGAAGAAGATAACTTGTACATTAAAAAAAAGTACACAACTTTTTATTGGAAAGTTAAAAAGTCATAGTCATATCTATCAGACTATCACTTCATTAAGCCGTTTGCATTTATTGTCTTAGTTTTAATATTTATTTATTTTAAATTTAATCCTACCTAATTAACTAAAAAATGGGACCTTTGCATTTATTGTCTTAGTTCTAATATTATTATTTTTAATTTAATCCTACCTAATTAACTAAAAAATGTGGTCCCCTAAAATTGGGGGCCTAAGGCCAAGGACTTATTCTTAAGCCTAACCAGCCGCCCCTAGTTTGGTATTGGAAAAGAAAACCCGACATTATATATATTATTTTAAAATTTTATTTTATACATAAAAATATTTACTTTGATATAATCTTTGAATATTTCTTAAACTTTTTCATAGTTTTTCTCTTTAATATATTATTTCAAGTTTGAAATAAAGATTATAGTCCATAAATATTGGTAATTATAATAAAGGTTAAATCACAATCAAATTAATACTAATGCAAAAAGAAAATCAATTCAACACTAAGAATGACAAAAATATTGAATATTTGTTCTTTGGTTTTACATTGGTTTAGACAATTCAAATACATAATCTAATTTTAATTTCCTTTAATATTTAGTCATGTAACTAATACTCCCTCCGTCCCATTTTATATGTCACCTTTTTATTTTGCACTTGCATTAAGAAATTATGTAACTTTACCCTTTTACCCTTATTTAATGTTTTCTTAAGTCAACTTTATAATAAATAATGAGTACATTTTCAAGATTAATTAACTAATCTATCAAAGGTATAGTAGGCAAAATATGACAATTTATGCATATATTTTATAAAATGACAAGTATTGTGGTCCAACTATTTATAGAAAGGGATGGCATATAAAATGGGACGGAGGGAGTACTTATTAAACTTATTTTAGCATGATTTAGTACTTTTAAATTATGATCATTTTCATTATGACTTGTTAATTTGCAATATTTATTTTACGCGATTTCATTATTATTATTATTTTTTTGTTGGATATTTTAGTGTCATTAATCATATCATATTTTGTATTATTTTTTTAAGAAATACCTTAGATAGTTGTATTTTGGTAGAACTAAAGAAATATTTGAAGTACAAGTAAATTATATGTTTGTATGAATACTTTACCAAAAAAACCCGAAAAACCCAAAAAAATCCGAGGTTGAAAAACCTGAGTTTTATTGATTTGGTTTATAGATTTAAAAATCCGACACAAATGATTTGATTTGATATTTGAAAAACCCGAACCAACCCGGCCATGTACACCCCTACGTCTAATCTAATCGATTCAAAGTTAGCTTGCATCAAAATGAATTGAGTTAAAATGGATCAAAACCCAAAGTCCGACCAAATTTCCTTTTTTTTCTTTTTTTCTTTTTTTAAAAAAATTAAAAGTTATTTTTTTTCCCTTTCAAATTATTAGCTTAAGATCTTCGAAATTTGCGTATTTCCCAATCTACAAAGTCAAATTTGTAGTACATTTTATTTACCTTTCATTTTGACGATACAATTATGAAATGAATCATTTTGGATTCAATTTATCGGGTCAAGTTAATAAATGAATCGCGATAATGAGTTGATTTTATCACGTCTAAATTAGTTTTTGCTGCAGCAAGTTGTCTGATGATGTGCAAGAGGCATTGTCCAGTATGATATTTGCAGCATCGAGATGTGGCGAATTGCCGGAGCTGCATTCACTCAGAAATTTATTTAAACAACATTTTGGTCAAGCATTTGATCGACTCAACGTTGAACTTTTACCAGGTAAGTCTATTAAATAGGCGAATTATGCTAAATTTAGTCGGAAAAATTAACATGAATAATTAAATTGATGGATAATTGACTTAATTCGCTCAAACTTCAACTAAAATTATGTTTTTATTAACTAATTTTACGATTGTGCAGGTAATATGGTTAACTCGGGGACCAAGCAGTATCTCACACATGTCACAAAGCTAAAAGAAGACATAAAGCTCCAAATCATTGATGAAATTTTCAGTAGCTTTAAGAGTCCTAGTGGTACTAAGGACAACATCTCATGGGCTGAAAGCTTAAATTGTGAGATATATACTTCAAAGAGAATCAAACTTAAGAAAACCGTCAACAACAACAATATATGTAATGTAATTTTACAGGTGAAATTTGCGGAGAAAAATGAAGAAAAATTGCCTCGAGTACAACCACAATCGCCTCATGTCCATCCGAAGCTTCCGGACTATGATAATTTAGTTGCCAAATTTAAAGATCTCAAAGGAGAAAATATGTATAAGAAAAGCACAAAATATCAATCCTTTTCTAAATTGATGAGGTGGTAGAATTATTTCGATTACTCTATGTAATTAATTGAAGAGACATAGACAATAATGACTTTATCTAATCGATTCTAGATTATTTCTTAATTGATGCATAGTTATTATCGTTATCTTACTCGAGAATTGTTTGCGGTGAATTTTTTGAAATTCCGCTCTTATTTTCTTATAATCTTATAATATTCGTAGGCATGTGTTTCATTTATTACCGTCCAAGCAACCCCTTTTACTGGGTATTTATAATCTATGTAATATTTTAACAAATTCCGTTGTAGTCTAGTTGGTTAGGATACTCGGCTCTCACCCGAGAGACCCGGGTTCAAGTCCCGGCAACGGAAGTTTTATTTTTTATTTTTTTAATGGTAATGATATTTCTTGTGATATATTTTTCATAAACATAATCAAGTAAAGCCAAAAAAAAAATAAAAAAATTGGGTAAGATCCACCGAAGTGGGTAGCCTTAACCGGATGTGTCTGATAACAGGTAAAGCCCGAAGGCTGTTCCCGTCCCTGTCGGGGGAGATGCCAACCATCTCTCCTTTCTACGAACACAACATCCGTGAAATTATATATTGTATATAAACACATATAACATGTATAAATAAGCGATGTGGGACTACTGATAAGGACAAGTATCTAACATAAGAAAAAAGTTGCATTTTAAGGAGTTTTGATAGTGTCATGCACACGTCAAATTTAAATAACCGAAGGTCTATCAAAAATAACTCATGCGTATGTCCCATCTCTCAGACCCCACTCGTGAGACTATACATGCAGGATATGTTGTTGTTTTAGTCGAAATAGTGTCTACTAAATCACTCAAAGGCAACTTCATAAAAACCAAATCTGAATACAAACAATAAAGTTATACAACAAAAGAGAATTAAATGTATCTTTCTTTTCATTTAGAATACAAAATTTATTGAACAATAACCACAACACTCATCACACAGAATTTCACAGCAGCAAGGAATGTCAAAACATGCAGCTTTCTATATAATTTCGATATAGAAAATGCCATGACTTGATCACAAGGAAAAAAAATTCAGTTTTTTCGACCAAAATAAAGAAGCTTTCTGAATCCTTTAGTAACTTTTAGTGAGCTTTCATCAGTTGTCCATTTCCTTCTTCCTTGATTCGTCTCAAGGTTCATTTCATTATTTGGAGGTGGGGTGGAAACTTCATTAGAGAGTATGTCTTGGCACACTGGAGTGTCCAAATGCACGTTCGATACAGAGGAAGTCAGAGGACTTATAACTCCAATAGAATTGTCAACTTCTTCAAAGGTTTCAACTTCAGACAGTGAATACTTTACAGCCTTGTTAGAACTTTGTTTCTTGTCATCTATTGAATGTTCAACAGAAACCATAGGTGTATCTATCTTCTTCTCGATTAATGATATGCTACGTACCTCCTCCGTGTTCTTAGCATCAACGATATCATTAGATATCTGTGGACTTAGTTCTGATCCACTTTCGTTTAACATTGAGTTTATGTCATTCTTGCTATCTTTTTCCTTCTGAGGAGGATCAGATGAAGAATGGACTTTAGTATCCGAAGGCTTGGACTTACGGGGACCTTGCTTATTACTCTCTTTTCCAGCTGATTTCTTTGTTGGAGCAATCACTTTGTTCTCCTTTTGACTTGCTTTCTTGCTTGGAGTGGT